>VUQS01021712.1:0-15580 GCA_015108495.1 Heterochromis multidens | reverse complement strand
ATAAAGCTTATAGTTAGGGCTGGATCAGGTGACCCTGAATTCTCCCTTAGTTATGCTGCAATAGGCTTAGGCTGCTGGGGGTTTTCCATGATACACTGAGGGTTTCTCTTTCTCTCACCTCTGTTCACTCACCTTGTGTTTTTACACCTCTCTGCATTTAATGAGCTATTATTAATCTCTGGTTCTCTTCCACAGCATGTCTTTCTCCCCTCACCCCCAACCAGTCACGGCAGATGGCTGCCCCTCCCTGAGCCTGGTTCCGCCGGAGGTTTCTTCCTGTTAATAGGGAGTTTTTCCTTCCCACTGTTGCCAAGTGCTTGCTCATAGCGGGTCGTTTGATTGTTGGGGTTTTTCTCTGTATTATTGTAGGGTCTTTACCTTACGATATAAAGCACCTTGAGGCGACTTTTGTTGTGATTTGCCGCTATATAAATAAAATTGAATTGAATTGAATTGAATAGATATGCCAGGTCTGGGAACTGGCTGATAGTCGGTTGTCAGCCACCTAGGGGTGGAAATTATAAGTGGCCGTATCTGTATTGCATGTTTTTTAGATAATATCCAAGGTTTAGTTTTCAAAATTTCCTATGGAGTAAAGTTCAAAAGAACTAAAAAATCAAACATCAAAATCCCATTTTGATATAGAAAAATGTAGAAAAACGGTAATCACTTTATAAACAAAGAAGGCTGTTCATATTTGGTTGTATAAAACCAACATTCGTTTGAACAAGTCAGTCTTTAATACCACCGTTAACATAACAGTTACAGTATGTTGGACTTTTACATCTCAACTGCCTCCCAGTTTGCTGCATTGAGGCCTGACCCCAGCCTTACCCCTGCTCCCATTATGTAGGAACCAACACACACATACATCTCCTCATATTATACATAGGCACATGCTGAGTTGACACTTGGCTGACCAGTGCAGAACAGAGGGCTGGACCTCCCATTACTGAACAAAAAGCTTGTGGTCTCGCTCCACTGGTAAGGGTGTCAGCAGCTCCCTGTCCACCCAGCCAGAAGCAGGGTAATGGATTGTGTTATTCCTTGTTGTTGACATTGCAGCAGATCTGAGGTTTAGTATATTCCCAACCTTTCCCATCTCTCTCTTTTCCCTTTTTGTCTGCCCTTTGCTTTCCCTTCTTCTTTTACCATCTCTTCAAGCACCACCTGTGTGTCAGATACCTTCACTAAAATCTGTTCAGCAGTAACACTGCAGAATTGCACACTATACAGTTTTTGTTTAAATTCCTACATCCTATCTCCTTAGCAGTCCGTCAGTGGCCTGATGTGATAAGAGTTTTCTGTTGACTTTATTTGTTACAGAGTGGATTATCTGGTCAGCAAGTATGCTGTTCTGTCATAAATCCACAGATCATGCATACTGCATAGCTGTTATGTGGATTCAGTTTGTTTTCATCAGATTATAGTGCTTCCAAATATGACCTGTTTTATGTCTGTTGTATTCAAAATGCATAGCAAAGCATGCAAAGCATTTGGCATGTTGCTAAAAGGTTCTTGCAAGTTGGATAGTTCAGCCCGGATTCATGCCCTGCAGTTGGCAAGACTTCGGACAGATTAGCATTAATAAAACATGGCATGAAGAATTAGATTTAGGTACTAAACAAGTTTTTCTTCTCGATAGTACATTCGCAAAACCAATTTTTAAGGGTTTCCTGCATTGTTCACTTCTGTGTTTACTATCTTACTACTTCTTTATCTACACCCCTTTTGCTGGCACAGTTCTCTATTCTTATCATGGTGCTACCACCTCTAGCTCCGTGAAACATTGTAAAAACCATTTGAAAGACATCACATCCATAACGTCACAAGACATTGTACTCATGAAAACAGCGATCAAAAACGTCCACAGGGCACCTTTAATCATGAACACTGGCTTGTAAAAAGTTTGCTGTTATAATTTTGAGCATTTCAGTAAAAGAGGACATTTTAGAATTAAATAACACTAAAAATAACACTAAAATTGTGACACATCATCACATCATCTCTGTGTTTGTAGGTATTCTCTAAATTGTCTTTAATCTAATAATTTATAGGATCGTTGTTATTCATCATGTTTGTATTGGCCCTTTTGCATTTTCCACCACCATGAGCTATATTTCTGTCCCGGTTAAAGATTACTAATTTCACACACAATTTTTTCTTTCTCCCACACTCTCTTTATGTGCTCTAGGCTGTAGCAACAGATCCTTTTCCAGTAAAGATGCTCTATGACAAATCACATGACCAAGTGTGGGTCCTAACTTGGGGTGATATGGACAAAACACACCCAACACTTCAGGTAAGTGTCAAGTACTTTGCAGTGGTTCCTTTTAAAAGACAGGCCAAATAGTTAACCTTAAAACAGCACTGGGAACAATAAGCAACTGGATATTAACTACTGAAGTGACACTTAAGCATTTTGCTCAAGCTGTGTTTTGTCTCCTGTATGCAAAAAGCAGCCTTGCTTATTAATCAGAGTCATGATCACTGAACATGAAACAAAGCTTAGAGCAGCTACAAAATGATAAAATAGACCTGCTTATTGTCATGTGTCCACACTTGCTTTTTGTTGTGTGCATATTTCTCAATTCTGATGCGTTTCCTGGAAGAGTATAATCTGTATTAGCTATAAAAAGTTTACCAAGCGAGGAAAACCATGGCTTATAACTAATTGAGCACACTTGTGTACCAACATCCTTGTTTATGCGATAAGTATTTGTGTGACAAAAACTAATCTATGTATGTTTTAAAGCATTTACAAAGCCAGCAAAACAGCAATTCACAGCTGTGGTGTTGTCAGCTTGTGCCTAGTGGCCCTTTGGGGCGCTGGTGCTGGAGGCTTCACAAATGAGAAATGATCACAGGTGTGGTTGTATTTAATCCACCTCAGGGGATGGGTTGAGACAAGGGAATAGGGAGGAAGATGCAGAGAGGGTCGAGAAGGTGGAGGGAAGAGGGAAGGGACCAGAACTGGCACCAATGGAGAATGATGCTGTTTTTAAAGGGCCAGTGTTTGTAAGTCTGCCTGTTTCCTTGTGCATCGGTGGAGGATGCTGCCATGAGTAAAGCTACCAAGGGATCCCATTGTAATCTCTGTAAATGACACAAACATGTTTATTGTTCTGCTTCGTCTCTTTGAGGGAAGGAACTGCATTGTAATCAAGTGAGCTCTCTCTTTATGATGTGGGGATGCTTTTAAGGACTGTGCAAGGATGATACACTCAAATTTATGTGTATTTCATTCCATTTAAAGTGTATTTCATTTCACTTGAGTGAAATGACTCCTTTTATATTCAGAAATTCACTCAAATACATAAACTATTTTTTTCCTACTCCAATTAATTCTTAAGCTCTCGTGTAGCTGTTAATGATACCGCAATTGTTTATCAAATGGTTCTATGAATAACATTTCTTCAGGATGGTGTAATGTGCCCATTTTACATAATTATTTTTCGCTTTAATGTTATATTATTTTGGATCACAAGGTGCCACTATGCTTTGGCAACAAAAAGTAGTGAAAAGGATAACTGCCTGTACGTGGGTTTTAACAGTTTTCCACTAATTTATAATCTGCATGGCCAGACTCCATATGTGTGCATAGATTTCCAGTTTCTTCAGGTTTGCACGTTTTCTTCACAGAGTGTAGGTGCACAAGCTGGAGAATTGTTTCTGTGTAGTTATTCCAGTTACAGGGAACACTCACGGTGATTGTACTGGAGTGGTTTTGAACTTCTATCAGAGTTGTAATCTTAAAAACAGCAGAAAATTCTATCAAAAGATGTTTTTCACCACAGAAGAAAACAAAGTTCTCCTCATTTAATTTGAAACAAGTGCAAAAAGCAGCTTTGCATAACAGCTGTGCAGAAAATGTATTTTTGTTATTTTTCATTTTATTCATTTCCCTTCTTCCTGCCGTGGTTCAGAAGTAATGAATAATTAGTGAACAGAGTATGAATCAATCAAAAAATGCAATTGCAGACAAACTACATAATGGATTGGAGGCCACATGGATCACACCACAAATAAATGGTCTGATAATGTCATTATCATTTGGACTGAAAATAATTGACCTGTTCAGCAGCAGGCTGTCGCTACCAGAGGCACCGCTTCGCTTCGGCGAATCATACATGTGTATGAGTGTGTGTCTCTTCTTGTGCATGTTAATTTGAGCATTCAAGATGTGTAGCTGTGTGTAGGTGTGAATTCATCTCAGTGTGTGCGGTATTTTTAAGAAGCCAAGTTTGAGGATGGCTCAATAATTCTGTGTAAGCAGTGAAGAGAATGTGATTGTCAATTCATTAGAGAAGACAAATGGAGGAATCTCTGCCGGGCAAAGAGAGTCATGGCTTTTCAGACTGTCAGTCCAGTCTGTGTCTATGTGCCAAGAAGATATTTAACTCACAGGCACACTGTTTTTTTTCCACCTCTGTGCACACAGGAAATAGTAACTTTTCAGCCTGGGCTGACCAAATCAAATTTGATTTTTTGGATTCTCTGTAGAAAAACTACTTTTATCATAAGACCACATATCAAGGTTGGGGCTTTGTTTTTCTACCCCAATTTATCAGGCTTATTGCTCTCTAGTGTGAAGGATGTTGTGAATATATGCCACCATAAAACACATTATTGTATATATAAGTATAGATATAGGGTATTTTTATACATATTTGTCATGTGAAAAAAGAATACACATATTTCAGATTTAAACTTCTGTTTACAAGTGGCTTATGATTTAATGAAGTGTGCTAGGGTCTAGTGCTTAATGCACACCTTAACTGCAACATTCCTGGTTCAGTTTTTTGGCTCTCTCTTTCCATGTTTTATTTAAGTTTTCCAACCTTAACCAAACTGTTATTTTTAAGGTCCCTTACATTTAGGTAGTTTGCTGTCGAACCAGACCATGACTTTCCCCAAAACTTAGGTACACCCAATACTTCTAAAATTGATCCGCCACCCTTGCCACTAAGCATAATGAAGCTATTTTGAGTCTGACTGGAGGCTTGAGCTTTTTGCTCTTACCAGCTTGCTTCCTGTCATCTCTTTAGTGGTACTGTCAATTAAAATAATAAAAGAGGACTTTAATTATTGCAGCAGTGATTCATTACAGTCGTGCCGATAGGGCCATCAGATCAGAAAATTCTGGCATGTCTTTCTGGAAGACAGGTCTAAACATATTTTGTTATTTAATTTGATGGTTCTTTTATTAACTTTTATATATTTTTTTATTTCTCAATACTCACTGTAGCTCAGTTTCCATCCCTGTCTGTAGGAGAATCTCAAGCAGCTGTTTGATATTAGAACTTGACATAAATATTTGTATGATGTGTCTTACAAATATATGATATATAACATTGAGAGTAAAATGTGCAAATCATTAATTTAAGCTCTAAAATGTTGTATTAAGCACTGATAGTGAGCCTCTTAGTTCCATGGGATCCAGAGTGTGCTTTATTGCACTCCAGGAACAACTAGTAATTATAATAGTGTATTAGAAAGACACAATTTATGCAGCTACATGGGGTAATATTAAAATGTCTTATAAGATTTATTGAAAATCACAGAAAAATGCTGGAGTATTTGAAGAATGCCATCTCATTTAGACATCTCGTGTAGCTGGATAGGAGATGAAAAAAGAAAAACTACACAAGGCATCTGCAGAGTGAATATTGTGGAGAGCCAAAAGCTACTTGGTTAGAACAGAAATTCCCCTTAGGTATCAGATAAGCCAGCAAGGCAGTGGCAGTGAAAAACTCAACTGGGCCTATTCTGGAGTGCATGAATATGAAATCCAAGGATGAACAATAACAAAGGAAAGCCAGTGGCATTAAGCTGAGAGCACCTGCAGCCTACAGACCACCAGAGTTGCCTAATAATACATGAGTAATAGTACACTGAACCTCATTAACTCCCATCATTGTATTCTGCAACTGTTGTAATGACTTTTTGTTAATGAGGACTCGTTTCATGTCTTGCAAGCAGTGAGAAACGGGCTGATCTGTTTTGTTAAAAATGGATGAGATATTCAGCAGAGTGGGGAAAACGAGAAGACTTCTGAGGAGTATTTCTGCAGTGTAGCAAAAGTAACTTAAACTGCTATTTTTGTTTCCTTATATTTGATAGTTCTGAGGAAGGGATGCAGAGTCTGCCCCCCCACTGGGCATCAGGTAGAGGTTTAGCTTTAGAGTTGTGGGAGTAGACATCAAAATAGATTTAACACTTAGCTCTTTCCAGTTTAAAAAATATTCTATATGTTCTCAAGCAACATTTCCCTAGTTGTCTAAGGAGGAGGTTGCAAACTGAGAAGGAAAACAAGCAGCTTCAAATATCCTATAAACCACCTCTCTTATCCTTGACTACTGGCCTGATCATGGCAGCATGTGAAGCATGTGTCATGGATAAGGTGATGCATCAGGATTGTATCAAAAATGGAGGCACTCTCCCAGCACTTTACAAACATGCTGATTCAGTGCCGGCTGTGTGACATGAGAGATGGGGCTTTTATTGTGGTGTGTGCTCCTTAGACAACCATCACTAATCAAGATGCTTTATGCTCAGAGAACTGAGGGTAGGGCCATGTTTCATCAACTCAAGTCTTATAATGTAGATGTTTATCTGTTTCACGATATATGAGGGTGTCACCTGAACAAGCTCTGATTCTTAAGACCTGTCATATGAGCCTTACAGTAATTTCCCTTACAGAAGATAGTAGCAGTGCATTCTGACAAAGCTAAATAACACATTTGGTTATTCTGGTTTACATTTAACCAGGTCATTGAACTAACTAACCAATACTTGTTAGACTGGTATGAAACATTTTTGATATGGATCCCTACAGTTATTTTAACAGTTGTTACAAGTTAAACATGTGCATGTCAGAACCATAAACAACTAATTAGAATGCTGTTTCTCTTGGCTAAAATAATCGGGGCTAAGACAATGTCAGGCTGGCAACTTCCCATTACCTTGAATGTTGCATATCTTGCTATGGCACAATGCTCCGTAACAAGGGAACGAGAAACCTTAGCTCCTGGAATCCTTGTGGATATCACTCTGAAGTTACAACCCAATCACCCCAATTTCCCATAGCATGCTCAACAGCAGCAGCAAAGAAAGTAAAATGTAACACACCATTCGAAACTCTAATTAAATTTGTGCGGTTAGATGGAAAACACACTTTTCTAACAATTTTTTTTTTTTAACTGCAAAGTTTCTAGTTAAATGCTATATACTGTTTATTTCCAAAATCCTAGAAATTTTTAATATCAATCAGTGATTATTTTAAAAAATATCGAAAGAGACCAAGATGGTTCTTCGTTAGAAATATTCAGATTGAATTCCATTTTGAAATAACTTAAACTGAAAACTCTGAGGTTTATACCATGATAAAAACGTATGTATTTGCATTGGTGTTAAATGGTTAACATTCATTTTACATTTTGCTGGCACTGTCTGCAGGTAATTCCTCAAGCCAGTGTGGGTGAAGTACATCATGCAATACGCACAACTTTTCAGAGGGTTAACGACTTCTTCGTTCCTCCAACTAACCTCATCATCACTCACGTGAGGTAAATCTGTGCACATTTAGCAGCCTCTCACCTTAAAACACATGTGACCTTATTGCTCTCTCTTCATAATAGCTGTCCCTCTAAAAAGAGCAAATGAGAATTATAATGAGAATCTCAATGTGTATTAATCACTGCACAAAAATTCTAGAAAAGCTATTAACCTTTCTTTTGAACTTTGCCAATTTAGGTTTGCCTTTGTCTTTCTCAAAAATGAGCCCGCGGTACACAAGATTGATCTGGAGACCCTTCACCGTGTCAAGACCATCAGCCTCAAGAACTACAGCTGCATCCCAGTCAGCATGGCCTACACACACCTGAGTGGCTTCTACTTCATCCAGTGCCAGACCAAGAGCCTTCTAGCCCCACCCCAGCTCCTTATTGACAGTGTGACAGATGCCGTGATTGGGCCAAACCTCAATGTCACAGGCCAGGCTTTTGTGTCACCAGACGGGCGCTACATTATCACACCTGACCCACAGAGCTCAAAGCTGATAGTACAGACCGTGTCATTCCAAGGGGATCTGAGTCTAAACCAGGAAATAGACGAGCCTGTGGCTGTCTCTGATCTTGTTTTTCAGCCTTCTTTCACGGAGTCCAACCAGCATGTGGCCGTGGCCACCTCAGGCTCAGGAACGGACCTGCTCTTTGCCGATCTGTCCTCAGGCCACACTGAGGTTCTCCGGAGCCTCAAGGAGCCCCTGGCCCCCCAAGCCTGGCCCTGGGGAGGCCCCAATAGAGTGGTGGTCTCCAGTGGGTTGTTTGGACAATATCTGGTGACACCGTCAGCCGAGTCCCTCTTTGTTCTTAATGGCAAACAGAGAACGCCGCACTGCGAGGTGTCAGACATCAAGAGAGGGAACACAGTTGTCTGGGTTGGAGAGGTATGAGTGACAAAGAAAAAAAAAAAGAACAAGATTTAGAATTAAGGGGAAAAAAGGAAAAGGAAAGATCAGGCCAAATTACCTATTATTAAGATTTATGTGAACATAAGTTGTGGACTCAACCCTGGGACTGAGCAAGAGGGAAACCTACCTGGGTTTGTTGTAACAAAAGTACACTTAAAAATAGAGTAATTGAGAAAATATTCAGAAAATCTGTTGTGATATTTCTATTGGGAGAAAGTGTCAATGCCGTTCAGTGCAACAGTGATCTATGTGCACTTAACTATACAGAATTGTAAATTATTGCACTTCCTTCCATGTTATCACAGCAAATAGGTACCTGAAGAGGGGTTATAACGAACTATGAACTATGCACAATGCTCACTTTTTTTAGACTAAAAAGCTTTCCAGTTTTTGTTTATCTCAACAATGTTTGTCGTTTTCACCAGTGCCACATATAATCACCACAAACTGTCTGTCCCGTCTACCTTTAGTGTCCTGAGTGCGTGTCCTGAGTCCTTTTAAAAGCTACCACCACCATCTGTTTACTCGCCTTTGTCATGGTATTGTACTGTATTCGCCCTCTGAGAGCTTTCATTCTCCTAATGCTGGCAGAGGTTGGCTTTATACACGTGTAATACCCCTATTTACATTGTCTATCCAAAGAGCTCAATTGGTCCATTAGCCGTCGACAATAGATGTTTCGGTTGCAGTGGAAGCCTAACCAGAAAAGAAAAGTAGATCTTTTGGTCTCTTGCAATGTTATAATCTGTTCCCTGCTGTCTCACATTTATTCTGAACCTGCAGTACAGCTCTGTGCTGTGAAGCCTGAAAATGCCACTTATACCACTTAGCAGATTCCCTCAGGGTAATGACTCCGGTTTACACTGACCCATATGCTGAGGCCAAGCCAAAGTAGCATCAGCGCTGCTATCTGACAGGCTGTGAGCATTTGTACATCCCCTCAGAGAGCTGTGCATCAAGATCAAACATCAAGTCAGGTAGACTAGAAACTTCTCACTTGGTAATTAGTAAGAGAATAAACTTTTTGGATAGCAGCCACACGTGTATACCAAAATTAATTCTATATTTCAGAGTCTTGTAACCTGTTTCAAAAGTAGGGATACATTTTTACAGCAATATGTACTGTATTAAAATGTTTTCCTTTTTCCAGGAATACTAATTGTCAAATTGAAAAAATGACCAGGTGTGTTAATTACTTTTACTTAAACACTGTATATCTACTTTTGAACAAAAAGGTTAGAGTGTCTGTCTGAAAGCAGTAACTGAATAAACACCAGCAAATCTCCATCTGTCAAAATAGCAGATATTTTCTCTCTGTGGTTGAACTGCATCTTCTGTGTAACTACGTTTTCCACTTGCACTAATCATCATAATGATGATCCATTAGCAGCAATATAGTGCTGTGGCTTCTCTGCAGATGTAATAATGTCATCAGAAATTACTGGAACCATAAAGTCTCTTATCATTCCTGGCTCTTCATATTCGTGCTAGTCTACACATAAATGGTGAGTTTGGACAGCACTTTTGATGGCTTTTACATAGCAAGTGAAAATGGGCTCCAGTGTTGGGGCACTGACCTTTTCTTTTCTTATTTGTCTTTCACTGCGAGACTTTCGGTAAGCTACTTTAGGAAAAACACTTCATGTTAACAGATTGGGTCTTATGTGGAATAGATAGAACATAAAGTAAAAAAAAATCTAACGTAACATTTTATTTCAACAAATTTACGAGTGGTCCAGATCTGCAAATTATGTAAGGACAGTCTGACTTTCTGCAGGGGGAAAAAAACAAAACAAAACAAAACAAAAAAAAAAAAGCACTAATTTATTTGACCTAGACTCACAATGCCTTAATCTAAATGAAATCAGAGTTTAAATTTGATACTGAATGTAACTAAAATATGTATCAAAGATGAGCTTGATGCAAAATAACATTCATTTATCGGGTCCTCATGACTGCCAGTTCTGTTACATTTGAGGCATACTTTCATACAATGATTTTGCTGCAAGATCAGTTTTGTCTCACTTCAACAGCTGCCTCAGGGTCTTTGTGCAGGTCTTTTATCATTTTCTGTAAAAACACCTGAAATTGTAACACTCTCACACAGTTGGTCTAATACATATCTTGTCTAATATATTTAACAGGTGTTTAACATGATCCCCCTTTTTTTTTTTTAGAGGAGACCTTTTTTGGCAACTATTCATTCCCTCTACATTTCTCTCCCAGTATGCTGTTCTGATGATAGATAACAGCTGAACATTTGATTAATTCAGACATGCCTAATTGTGCTAGCAAGTTTTCAAAATCAGGACTTGTAGATTACACATTTGTGTAGGTAAAAGCATTATTCTTTGCATGAAGCCCAGCGTAGACTTGCTGTTAATTGAAACCAACTAAAAAAGAAAAAGAAAAGAAAAGAAAACACCAGGATCAATGCTTAATGAGACAGCAAGAGGACTTTTTTTTTGTGCTGAAATTAAATCTTACACATTTTGTTATCACAGCACAAATGCTCACAGCCTTTGAGATCGAACAGCTCCTGACCTTTTAATGCAGGCCGTAAATAAGTTTTAAAGAAAAGAGATTAAAGACATGTTAACTTCATATACCAAGATGTCAAAGACCAGCTTGAGTGTGAGAAAACGACTGTAAATCCAAATGGAGTCTTGTGGTGTATCTGCTTGTGTGTTTCCCCAAACAAAAATCAACCTAAATTAAATAATAATCATTTTTCCTAATACGTAGTTGTGCCTGTAACTCCCCAATGCGATGCAATGTGTAGGATAGAAATCAAGCTCTGTAAGAAAAGAAAAAGTAAACACAGGAGTGAAGCAGATTTGTCCTTCTTGTTTGTGACTTCAGTATTTGCTGCTAATCTGCCATGAAACCTTTCCAGCATGAAAGTATGAGTGATTTAACTTTTTGAAGGCAAAGATTCAATGATGTTTCCTAGACCACTGTTGCACTGAGGAGAGAAAAATATACATATATATATAAATATATATCTGACATACATTTATGCTATCATGCTTATAATGGAAATTTCTTAAATTTGTAATCCAGTTTTGTCTCAAAAAAAGAAAAAAATCTGGCTCTGATGCTTCCTAAAGTCACTATCCCATCCAAAGTCACTTCCCAATGGCTCTAAATGAGTAACCAACAGTATCTGACAACTCTTAACACATGCATGTAATGAAAATAGGCCTCCAATATGATTACTATGGACCTTTTGGTGATCGCTCACAGTCACATACAGTTCACAGTTGCTTGTGTAAAAGTCACTTTTCTGTCTTCTCATTGTCACGTCTTTCAGCTCCTCTCTTGAGGTTGATTCAGCAGTAAAACATTGCTACTAGAGTCAAGGAGAGCAAGAACAAAGAAACTGCACCTGCGCTTGCTGATATAACTACATAACTGGCTCACTTATGTTGTTTGTTTGGATCTACCTTCAGTGTCACATGACTATTTCTGTACCTCTCCTTTAACCCTAAAGTAAGGGGCCGAAGAGCTGAACTGCTTGGTGTGATAGACATTGATAGGAACCACTGTTGTAGATATCATTGTTCATGTTTAGAACACGTTCAGACATGACAAAGCTGACTGTACAGTTTTCTTTATGCATTTTGTGTGTTCTGGTTTATGAGGGAATTGTTTTGTAAGAAAAAAATCGAAATAAATATATTGTAAAAATCATTCGAGTGTGTGAAGTTTCACTTCACTGTTTTTGATGTATATTAAAGGGTAAATCTTTGTCATATTTAAAAAATTGCAATGATTACAATGCCTTAAAAGAAAAAAGTAGAAAGTATCTAGTATTGCTTGTTTTGTCTCACAAATAGTCCAGAACCATTTAATTTATCACTATGTAGAATAATGTAGGATACATGAAGAGCAGCAAATCTAGAATGTGAGAACCTGGGCACAGTCTGTTTGGCATTGCTGCTTAAAAAGTGACTTAACCAATCATCAGCCAGTTAATTGACTTAATATCTTCAGCACTCCCATCAAATGTCATTCAACTAATAAGTATGAGGACAACTAGATAAGCTAATTTAATAATCTGTCTATCGCACTATTTTGATAATTTTTTTGTAGTTCTTCACAATTCACTGATAATTTGTGAAGCACTACAATTTTTTTCGTTCTTTGCTTCTGTTTGGTTTTTTTTAAAATCTTTGCAGACATCAGTTTGCAGGAACAGAACAGCTCCATTTAAACCCAAATCATCCTTTGATTACTCTTTCATGATTAAATGTTTGACTGTAGACAAATTTCACTTTTTAAAAAAAATCCACCTAACCTGCTGTGTACGTGAACATGGTCTCTGATTTCCATGTAATTAGTACCATATTCTATGGTTCTTTTTTCCCAGGGCCATCAAAAGACATTAGAAAAAAAAATAGCAGCCTACATTACTTTACTGATATTTCAAGCATTTTGACACCCATTTTGAGTGTTTTCTGCCCATTCAATGGCTATCATCTGTTGTAATCAAATTAGTTGTAACCACACACTGCCAGCAGCTACTAGCAGGGTCAGTAAGTCATTATCATCTCATTCAATGGTGGTCACTCCATCTTGCTCAACAAAAGTGATTGCAGAGTGTTTCCACTTTAAAGTCTGCATAAGGCAGTAACAGCAGTGGTGGCATGAACTATGAGACCTAAGTTCAAGATCCCTTTTTTTAAACTTTCCTATTGACCTTCTGCTTCCATGATTGCTGAAGATTTTAAATGTGCTCCTTAACACCTACTGTGGCTTCTAGTAGTCAAAGGACGAGGAAAGATAAAAATATCAGCGAGAACAACTGATTGTGGTGATTCAGCAGGCTGATAACATCTAAATCGGGTGATCTAAAACATATTAATTCATTTATGTTTGCTGCTGTTTTGTATCTCACATGATTGTGAACTAAGTATCTTCTAAAATGCTGGACAAAACAAGACAATGAATCCATTGTAATCTGTGGAATTTGTAATGGCCACCTGCAGGTATCGGATTAGTGGTGCTGATGATGCAAGTGAGCTGTGCAAGTGTTCATGCCCTCAAAACTCGCACAATACACAGTGTGCTAACAAATCTGAATGGTATTAATCATCAAATAATCAAGTCCTCTTGTAAAGTCCACTTGTATTTAACTTCAAATGTTTTAGCTATAAGAAATCACTGAGGTCTAGCCCCACATAAAGTTTCATATGGGTAGAGACCATGGTATTCAGTCTTCAAATACGACCTCCAAAAACACACACTCCCACTTATCAGTCTACCTTGAAAATGTTTTAACTGACAAGGTTAGACAGAGTGACGATTTTAGCACTGCCTGCGACATTCACCCCCTGTCCCTGCCTATTTCACAGCCTCTTTATGGCTCAGCCTGTTGATGAGGTGGAATCGAGCTGGCCTTCACTCCTGTATAAGATCATGAAATCTATTGTCTTTCTGTGCTCAGCACGCTCCAACAATCCATGGCCTTTACTTGCTACACGGTTTTACAGAGAGCCATTGTCAATATGCTTTTCATCAGTGTCAAGAGTGACAGAAAGGGGGGAAAGAGAGAATAAAAGACTTCCTGGAGCCAAACAACAGTGAGGTAAGTGAATCTGATCACACAGACAATTACCATCCTGTTCACACCTGCTTCAATTTCCTATGAATCAGAAAAGAAAGGAAGACACCACAAGAGGATTATACCTTACATCCACATCTGCAAAAACTGTGGATATGAGGTAATTTTCTTGACATTCATAACCTGATTCCAGTATTGTCTTATGATGCTTAAAAAAAACATTAAATCAATTTAAAAATATTTTTAGCTGCATTTAAATTACAGTAAAACTGCAAGACTGAATTATAGTAACTCCCCAAACACAAATTTAGTTGGTTACAGCTTTTGATTTCATTGAAACAGCAACACTAGACTCTCAGTTGTCTTGTATCTGGATAAAGTCCAGATAAAATTTGGTGTTTGGACTTAGTGACATAGTATGTGTGTCTCTGTTGGCCTCCAAGCTGATTACAATCTGTTTGCACAGGAGAGATGCATATCAAATCAGATAACCCTACCGCAGTCCGGAGGTTGATGATAATGCACCTGAATCTCACTGATAAGTGCAACAAAAGATAAAATGAAAAGAAGGCAGAAGCGTAACTTACGCCCCTAATCAATTTTGTTACAGGAATAACAGTTATACAAACACATGGACAAATTAGACCAAAGAAAAATGCCACTATTTTGCTCATACAGATTATCCAGTAAATTAAAAGCTAAAAGCTGGTTCAGGTATACTGAAACTGCAAGACCTTTTGTTCTAAAGCAGATTTCAGTGCTTGTTCTGTATAACTTCAGATGCCTCATCACATGGATCCCATGTTTACAGAGGTATTAACAGCGAAGAGAATAGACTGACGGAGCTTACCTGCTTATAATGGAATTCAAGACCCACAGTGACACCGGGAGCTTAGTTGAGTCAATATATACATTACAACTAAATGCACAGCATATGAGCCATGATAGATTTTGTTGAAAAAGCACATGACTGCAAAGATCACATAGCAGACAAGTGCAAAAAAAGTAGACTGTCTGTAAATCAGGATGACACTTCAGTGTGGATTGATCTACAGGGTGGGCCATTTATATGGATACACCGTAATAACATGGGAATGGTTGGTGATATTAAAGTCCTGTTTGTGGCACATTAGTATATGTGAGGGGGCAAACTCCCCAAGATGGGTGGTGACCATGGTGGCCATTTAGAAGTCGGCCATCTTGGACACAACTTTTGTTTTTCAATAGGAAGAGGGCCATGTGACACATCAAACTTATTGGTAATGTCACAAGAAAAACAATGGTGTGCTTGGTTCCAACGTAACTTTATTCTTTCATGAGTTATTTACAAGTTTCTGACCACTTATAAAATGTGTTCAATGTGCTGCCCATTGTGTTGGATTATCAATGCAACCCTCTTCTCCCACTCTTCACACACTGATAGCAACACCGCAGGAGAAATGCCAGCACAGGCATCCAGTATCCGTTGTTTCAGGTGCTGCACATCTCGTATCTTCACACCATAGACAATTGCCTTCAGATGACCCCAAAGATAAAAGTCT
>VUQS01021710.1:7420-23424 GCA_015108495.1 Heterochromis multidens | reverse complement strand
AATAAAAAAATTTTTTTTTTTGTGGGTTTTTTTTTTTTTTATAAAAAAATTTTTTTTTTTAATTTTTTTTTTTTTTTTTTTTTTTTTTTTTTTTTTTTTTTTTTAATCTTTTCTTTTGTTTTTTTTGTATGACATATACCAAAACACAGAATATGCTATATTTCCATACAAAATATGCATGATCAAAAATATGTAATCCACTAAAAGGGCAGAATGCAATCCACCACACAGAAAAACATTTTCATGCTGTATCAGAATCTTAATCAGAATACTTTATTAATCCCAGAGAAAATGATGTGGTCACAGTTGCTAAAGGACAATAAGAATAGTAGTTATATTTGTCTGCATTCAAGAGTTTGTTATGTTTTGCATTTTAAGCTTTTTACTCTCCAAATGTTTTAGGTTGAAATAAAGTTGTTCTAAATCCCTATGGAACAATTATTTAACCTCAAAATGTTATTTAAGCGTATTATTCAGACTACTGTTTTTTTCTTAAAAAGGTATGCTTTTTAGCTGCAATACTATCAAGGAACTGGCTCTTGAATTTGGAATCGAGTTAGATTACACACAAATATGTAATTTGTTAAAACTGACCTCTTGAAAAAACCAAGTAGTTTATCATGATCCATAGTTAAGTTTTATTGTGCAAGTACTGACATGAGGTGACACAGCCACCAAAGACTGAGCTGGGTAAGCAGGTCAGCAAAACATTGGACTTTAACATGCAGATAGCTGTTTGTTTTCCATTTTAAACCTGCAATCAACATGTCTTTTACCCATGACTCTCCCATAACCTCAGCTGCATGTTTATTATTGTTGCAACAACAACAAAGGCCCTGCATTTCCATTTCCATAAACCTATCAAAGCTGTTTTTGTGCCTTAACCTAATCAAGTAGAGCATTGCAGTAATGACTAATATGGTTGTTCGTGTTGAATTGTTAATAATAAAACAAGTAATGTGACCAAAATATCTCAATTGCTAGCCCAGCTAAAGCACCGCAATGACATTTATTGCCTCTAGAAGTTAAAGCCTAATGGCCTGATCACATACCTACCAACACTCCTGGTTTTCCTGGGTTTCTTCTGTATCTCAAGGCCATCTCCCAGCACCCTCCTGCTTTGCTGCTTCTCAAGCAAAGTTTTTTTTGTGTTTGTCTTATATTACCCAAGATTGCCACAGTCAACAAACCAGATGTATTTACATACATTACTATAATTAAATGCATGATCAAATTTTAGACAGACTTCATGAAGCTATCTGTCTCTCAACCTCAATCTCTGTCTGCCATCAGCCACCACATCACAACCTTGCTGCTCTCCCTCCATGTGTTCTCCCCACTTTTATTATGTTCGCTGTAAAAAACAAACAAACAAACAAACAAACAAACAAAACTAAATTATATTTTTGCTTCATGATGTTTTTCTAGTTAATTATGGACGAAAAAAAAATTCATTGCTACTTACTGCTTTTAAGGTGTACCACTTTCTTGCATGTTACTCTTACTCAGCAGTGAATTTCATATTGACAGGCTAAAAGTAAAAATTTTGATTTCCTTTCTTGGAGAAAAAAGTGGTGGAGCATGCTAGGCATTCCAGTGCAATCCAGCAGCACTACACCGATGCTACAAACACAATCCACACACTATGTAAAATTTCAATTGCCACCACAACCCAGTCAGATTCAAGAAGTGTGTGGGTAGTTAATCTGGTGCAAGGAAGTGCTGTATCTGAAATTGCATATTTCCGTTCGTACATTATACACTATGTACTTTCTTGTGTAGTGCGGGAATTTTGACAGGGGAGTGTTCAATCAAACACAGCAAGTTTTGCACTTTTTTGGAAATGACAACAGCAATATTTGATAGAGATCTTTGTGCAATCTTCCTTATTTTGCTAAAATCTGCAACTTGTTAAGGCTCTAGCTACACCAAACTTTGAGGATGAGAAACGTAGAGTATTAACCCTTTAAAGCCTGAACCATGAAATAATTGCCAGAAAATTCTAATTTTTTGAAAATGGAGTGTTTATCAAACCTTCTGAAAAATTTTGTAAAAAAAATAAATTAAATATTAATTTGCATAACTAATATTTCATTTGTATCATATTTGCTACATCCAGCATTTTTTTTTTGCAATGTATTGCTTAAAAATGTATTGTGCAATTTATTTTGGTTTTTTGGGCGGAAAAAAAATCACACTGATGATGTAAAATTTTCAAAAACTCTATATATCAAATATGATACACTTGGCGTTACTAACATTTTTTACCTTCATGTATACACCACCCATGTATTACACTCAAAATGCACTCAGAAAAGAAAGTACAGAGGCATGCGATTTGAGACACAGTGATAGTCTTATTTATACAAACCCATCTACTAACTGGCCTGTTTACCATTTACTGTTATGCACATCCTATAGAATACTATATGCCATTTTAAAATGAAGTCGCTACAACTCCAAACACCCATCACCTCCCATCACCTGCCTTAAGCACAACGCACTGGCACGTTTACCACATGCAGGTAAATGTGGTTCCTGACAAAGACAACAGTCTTTTTCTCTGAAACCATTCAGAGCATGACTAACTACTTTTCTTTGTACACTTGTCTCTCAACTCAACTAACAGGTCTCACCTCTTCTAATCCACACTCCCTGCTCAACACAATGAGACATCAGAATAATTTGTCTGACGGGCAGGGAGGCACATGGCGCACCCCACGCTCAGGTGCCCCTCTGCACTGTGATGATACTCTTGAAATATGCAGTGTGTGTATGACAGCGGCTACACCTGTGACTCACCTGCGCATTTCTGCACCTCTGAGATATCCCTCACCCATTAAACCCCCCCACCCCCACCCAAAAGAATCCATCCTGCACACACACACACACGCGCGCAGTCATCTACAGGCCACTGACACCAACGAGGGCATAGGCTGAGGTGCAAGACGCTGCCTGCGTGCTTTAATTTTCACCTCCCCCTCCATGACCCTCTGCAACTAGTGACACAAGTGGCCTCCTGCTGCACGTCTCTCCTGTTTTCTCCTCTCCCGTCTGCCCCCTATTCTTGTCTCCTCGATTCGCTCTTATTTCCACCATGCTTTACTTTGCTCAGCTCTACATTTTACTTGCGTTCCTGTTTTTTAAAAAAAAATCCCTTTTAGCAACCATATACATAAACAAATGACAAGTGAGCAGCAAACACTTGAAATAATAAAAAAAACCAAGAAAAACAAATAAGCGATCTTCGGCTCACATTTTTCCTCTCCCTCTCCTTTTCTCTCCTCCCATCTCATCCACTGGCAAGGTTGCTCTTGTGAATATGCAGATATTTAATTTTTTTCTGTCTACAGCATTTTGATGCTGATCTATGCATGCGCACCTTTTTATACCTCTCAGATGGATTTCTGTGTTTATGTTTACATGCAAGCATCTACATATGCTTTTTAATGCATGCCTCTGCATTAGTTTATGTGCGCCCTTCATTGGAGTGTGTGTCTTTGCACGTTTCGCAATAGTCATGAGGCTCTTCTGCACTATGTGTGTGTGTGTGTGTGTGTGTCTCATCAGCTGATGAGGTGTTTACTAGGTTCTGTCTTTAGCCTGGAGGGAGCCCAAGCACACTCTTGTCCCAGCCACCGCATACTAGAGTAATTGGCCTTTTCACACTGTATAAGCTTCATTACCAGCACCCCTATTTGCATTGCAGAATGTAATGTGCCACAGAGTATAAGGAGTGAATGCATAAACAGTTTTGGTTCAATTGATTTTAGGAGGGTTTGGGGCGTGGGGCTCACAATGAATGATTTAGAAGGCCCACCAACTGCAGCAAAATTTCCCTCCTGCATTTGTCATTAGGCCCACTCAGCTTCTAATGGTTCAGTTTCAAATCATTATATATGTCTCAGTAGGTGTTTGCCACATTTTACCATGAGTAAGACAGTCAGTGTGCCGAGGCAGTTATCAGTAAGTTACTGCAAAGTGGGTATCGGTGAGTTTCAAAACTGCCATCCAAAGCCAGACATAGCTGTAGCAAAAATAATGTTAAGATAAGATAACTCTTTTTATTGATCCCACGCCGGGGAAATTTACTTGTTACAACAGCTCAAAGCAAGAAAAGTATGGTAAAAAAGAATAAAAAACTGTAACAATAGAGATTATTACTAACAGATTATGTACAAAAAGTTATATATATATATATATATATATATATATATATATATATATATATATATATGTGTGTGTGTGTGTGTGTGTGTTAAAAATCGTATTAAAAGTACAACAGCTAAATGAATAAGACTCACTATGTTATGAGTGAAAACAGGATGGGACACATCTGTTTTTAACCTGACACGATCTTTTAAACATAGGGGAATAAAGGTACGAAAGGAGACTTTAATACAAGCACTTATGAAGTTTCTGTAGGTGGTGGTTTTTTTGTATTGTTTGCGCTCCCTGTCCTTTCTCGCTGCTAGGCTCTTACTTTGTTTGCTCTAAAAATAAACTGTTGATATTTTCTGTTTCTGTTTCCGTGTATATGGCACTGAAATTGTGTTGCCACATTTAGTGAGATATATTGTGAATGTGTGTGGGTTATCATCCTAAAGCTGAACTTTATTCTCGCATTAGTCAAACACATTAAACCAGGTACTGCCACATCTACTTTCTCTCCCATCAACCGATTCGTCTACTTACAGTAGGTGCTGTGCTTTTAACCACAATTTAAAGGTACTCCACTCCAATACATTTTAATATGAACATTTGACGCCACTACATTTACTTAAAATACAGTACACTGTTAAAAATTAAACCAGTGGTGCTCAATCTTTTTGTCTTTCACCACCTTACAAAAGCTATGTATGCTATGTATTATGGCCCATCTCATTCCCCTCTAACCTTCCCCGCTGGTTTCATTTAAATTCTAATTGCACATTAAATGAACTAGAATCTTTATTAGCATATCTGTATGCACTTACTATTGAGATCGTTCACCTCCTGCTTCAAGTCATCCTTGAAACTCTGCTTACATGCCAAACTGCAACGCAAACACTTAGACCTCCCAGCACTAACTTGGACCGAACTACATAACTGTGCACTTGTGCAACTAAGATACGCCTGTATTGTTGTAGTTGTATTAGTACAACAATTTAAGGCCTCAGGTCACACAGGCCCCGAGAACCCCCTGGCAACATCCAGTTGCTAGGAAAAAATGTGTATCCCCCAACTAGATGGCAAGTGGTTGCTGGAGGTTGCTGGCTGTTGCTGGGAGAAATCAGTCGCAAAGGAGGGCTACAGTTGCTTTGGTTGCTAGCAAATTGCCCGTGATCGCCCGTAGTTTGCATGGAAGACATTGATTTGTCTCCAAACACATGCTAGCTAACCAATGAGCGTTAGCAAAACTTAAAAAAGTAAGATGCAAAGTGGAAACAGAGAAGGTTTACCTCCAAAGTAAAAGTTGTGCCTTCCCACCGAAACCAACATGTTTCAAAAGGTGCAACTTTTACTCTAAAGGCGAAAGGTCTCCATTCCCATTTTGCGTCACACCCGTCACAGTTTCACTGCTTAGCAAGTACTTGGCGAGCATTTGCAGGCAAGTTGGCATCTTCCATACAAACTACGGACAAATATGGCAAACTGCTAGCAAACAAACCAATAGCACGGAGGTTTTAGCAACAGCAAGCGACCTCCTGCCACCACTCGTCGGGGAATATACATTTTCCGCTAGCGACTGGTGGTTACCAGGCGGTTGTCAACCAGTCTCTAGGCCTGTGTGAATGGCCTCACTTTCAAGACCCATGTGTAACACAAACAGTAAAACTTGATGCTTATGCAAAAACAGGACATTCTAACACTGGTTGTACCTCTTATTTGTACTGATCTACACTGTGTTGCACACAAATGGAAAGACCTACCAAACATAAGAAGCTTCACTGTCTTATCTGCAATCACACTTGCACATGCGTTTCTTTATTTCTGAACATGTAGAATGTATGTGTTTTTGTACACAGGTCTCTCTTGAAAAAAAAGATCCTGATCTCAGTGAGATAACCTGTTTAAATAATTTAATAATAATAATGATGATAAAATTAATGTAATTAATGTAAAAGTAACAGAAAAAAGCAGAAAAAGTACCTTCACTCTGATACTTTACATTTTGCTGACAATACTTGTGTCTTTACTGAAGTACGATCACGAATGTGAAATGTTTACTTATATTTTTATAAGGCTGTAAATTTGAAGGCACTAAGTACTCTTGATATGGCTTTTAGACTGTTTTTTTATGAATCTGTGAGTTAACCTGTGCCTGCTCTCTCCTAAATCCTTCAGTCCTGCAAGCTGATTTGGTAATGAAACTCTGGATGCTCCTCCTTGCTAGACTCATATCTCTGCAAATTGTCACTTTATTATATTCTTACACATATCTAGCCCCACATGGCTACTGACGTCAAAGAACTTTATCAGAGCATAAACATTTCAAGGACTTTTCCAGTTACAGAGTTTTCTTCTTGTTTAGTAAAGGCCTGACAAATCTTGTACGCTATATTATAATGCTGACAGAAACTTCTTTTACCAAATCCTCCCTGTTCTTTTCCCCATGTCACTTCATAACACCCTCCTCTCCTCCTCTTATGTCAAAATTCATTCAGCTGAACTGAGAGGTGACCTCATTCAACTGTGTCACTGCTTAAGATTTGTGACATTTGTTCACAGTTAATCATTGGAATAATTTCCCAGAAGGTTAAAAGTAACTATTTACTTTTACTCAGGTACTGTACTTGCATGCTCAGTATTCCAGGTAAGGAAATCCCAGAAAGATGATTCTGTTCATCTGGATGTAGCGTTTTCAGTGGGATCCAACTGACTTCTTCCCTCTGAGGGTAAAGTTACATTTTTACTACTTTATATTACATTTTACTTGCTACATTTATCTGACAGCTGCTGCTTTCATTTCAAATGAAAAGTAAAATAAGATTATTAAATACAACACACTGTCAAGAATAAAGCTAGCTGTTTTTGGCTTGTAAACCCTCAAAGAGACATCCCCTCTTTAGGCTTCTCACATGGTTTCAGTTACATAAAATCAATTCAGTGGTAATTAAAGGATAGTATAACATTAAATAAAGAGAAAAATAGGTTAAGAAGAATCAGTGTCATAACCTGCAACAATTCAGTGCCATCATACCTCTACCTTCCTGTTTAGTCTTTACCTTTTGTACAGCTGTGCTACACCATTAACACTCTACACCCAGGCCTCTTATAAAACAATGACAGTGGTAGGGGCATATGTGACTACTAATAGGGAGAGGATGTGAAGGCAAATAGCCGGTGCTATTTTAGTGTGAGCAGGGATAACTGGCTTGACTGTGAGACAGCTGGAAACAGTAATGGACAGCAACTCCTTGGGGTCTGAGGGTGAGGTCAGTGCTACCAGGGCATGTCTCTGCTTCTCAGGCGGACAGGAAAGACTTTGGAAGGGGAGGGGTGCACTGCAGGGTGGAGGGATGAGAACATGGAAACAGTAAAGCGAAACTGAACAAAGTGTGTGCTGCTGCATGTGCACTGCACCTGCAGGAAAACACACACACACTCACTTATCAGCAGCCTATGGTGTAGTCCAATCCTGTAGGACCTAAAGGGGAAACGCTGTCACCATGGCAATAACACTGATCACATCGTAGTTTCATGTGCACCATGACAACCAGTGAAATGTCATCAGATATGTCAGACCATCTTAATCGATAACTCCAAGTAATTCCTAAATGTGAATCCTCCTAAACAGCAGTAATAGCGCAGCTGATGTGCATAATTTTCCATAAAACTGTTTTCTGGACACATGTGGATGTAACTTCTGCACTGTCTGAAATGTTCAGGAGTTTCAGTACTGGCAGCTAGATTGAGAGTGTTTTCACACCTGTGCTGTTTAGTCCATTTAAATCAAACTCTGGTTCATTTTCCCCTTTGGTGCCGTTCGTTTCTGCAGATATGAACATGGTAATCACACCTAGGTGCAGAACAAAAGGTTCCCAATGAACTCCAGAACGGTTCATTTATGGTGAGAACGTGATCCAACCTCAATCTGACCCAACTATCAGGTGAACAGTGCAAATTTGAGCTAATCGCCTTCCTGTAGCCAGGTATGCTTTCCATTCTTGGATGCAGTAGAGTACTGTAGATGTGCAGAGTACACAAACTGTAGCAACTAGCTGTTGCTAGGAGTAACTTGTCCACTAGTCCAGAACACAGCACCTTTTCGTGTGTTTACTTTTGTTGCTCTGTGCCAGACTAATCTGGGCAATAAGCAAACTTGACGTTTAGTTCGCTTAGAGTTTGCTTTGTATTTTCTTTGTGTGAAAAGTAACCGAACCACTGGAAAAAAAAGGTACAAGTTTACTAACTCATCAACTCACTATCAGTGTGAAAACACCCTAAGGCTGATTATTCATCACAGGAGCCTCGATCACGGTGACATTTTATTAGCTAAACCTTGACAGTGTTCTTGGTGATACAAATACTGGAAACCACATCACAGTCAATGTCTAAACACAAAGAAACTAAAATTACTATCACCAAACTTCAGAATTAAAATGCTGAATTTAAACATTTATATTGTCATGAGTCTTTGCACTCCTCAAAGAAAAAAACTGTATTATTCCATATAAATGTACAGTAGTTCCTTGTTAATATTTTTTCCTCAAAGGAATCAGAATCTACATTATGTATTAACAAAGAATGGTACATTAATATATAAAATTCACTGTATTTTTACAGCAATTTGTATGCTTTAAGCATCTGGCTGAATTAAACTATTAAGGCCATTCCAAAACATGCTAGGTTAATGCTTCCTATCTGGTCCTACAAAAGATTTTTAATCTCAGGAGTTTCACTTTCTGGTTAAATCAAGGTTAATAATATGAAATTAAATTGGGCACAATCATGACCAAAAGATCAACAATATTAAAAAAAAAAAATTACAAATAATATCACACTCACATAAACACTCAACATTTCATTTTAGTTTATCTGAATATCTGTACACAACTACAGAATCGAGCAATAAGGGAAGTGCACACATCTTCACAGAAACAATGCATAGTAGAGTTTTTCTAATCTAAAGGGGTCATCATTTACATATGCATCTCATCCTTGCTATCAGTGTGTGACTCAAACACAAAGTGTAAAGGCCCACCTCATAATGGTCTGATATGGCCTACCCACAGCTCTGACCCAGAAAGATTAGGCCCTTTCCATTCATCTACAAAGATGCCACAAAAGCAAAAATCACACAGAGTATTGTACTGATCTTCACAGAAGAGGAAGAAGAACTATCTTAGTTTTGTATAAAAAAAAAAGAAATCTGCAGTGGGTACTTTCTGATGAATGCTCTGGAAACGAAAGCAGGTTAAAGCACTGAATACCTACCAGAGCTTGTGTCTGTATATAGCAATTTAACTTTTTTTTTTTGTATAATAATCTTGTCACATTGTTAAAGTTTAGGAGAGGCAATGAAACATATAGTGGTCTCGTTACCCAGAATGATGACTCTGTGTGCCTGGTAAAGATGTAAGGAGGTCTCTCGTGGGTTCTGGAAAAGCTATGGGAAGTTTCAAATATGAATATTTTTCTCCTGATCCTAATCATTTAAGCATCTCTCCTTTTCTCAGAAGAATATCTTTGGCATGCTGCATCAGACAATTTCTTTCACTTTCTAAAACTGGCAAAACAACATTCATACTCATCTCGCACTATGGTTAACTGCCAGCTGTGCGGAGGTGAAAAGGTCCATTTTAATAAGTCATTCAGTTATAACTGTTTGAGTCATCTGAAGATCTTGTATTGCTTTTTGTCTGTTGTGTGTCTACATTTGTGTGGGTTTTCGTGAGTTGAAGACAAAGGGGATTAACCTATCAAAATGACCCAAATCCATAGTCTCGATCCAATTGATGCAATCCCAAAATGTGTGTGTTTTGAATGTGTGTGTGGGTATAGGAGGATGTTTGTATTTGTGTGTGTGTGCATGTCAGTGTGTTTGTGGTATTTAATAAGGTAGTGAAAGTCCCAAGGAAGGATTTTGGTGGTCCCAGCGTGGCCTTTTGTGCCGTCGGCCAGAGACTGATGCCCAAGGAGGTAAGCTGATTAGGGCTTGTTGGCGCCACACAATACAGCACCAATGGCCACAGCAGGCAAAGAGGAAATGTGTGTACCAGTAAAATGTATGGACAAAACTGCGCAGCCAACTTTTTAAACCGCTTGAATTAAGTGTATTTCAGTAGTTTTCAGCACTTACAATACAACATGCTTGTAGACTTTATAGGCTGTTTGATTTCAAGGTCATTTCTGACCAGCTCCCTTTCCTGTCACTCATGGAAAGTACTGGCTATAAGGGTAGATGAAGAGGAAGAAGACGATATGAAGATTTCTATGTCAGACAAGGTACCTGCATGTATGGTATGCACAGCACGTTTAATGCAGCTATAAATAAAAGACTTGTAAAACCAATGAATAACTTCTTCTTTTCTTTTTTGTTTGTTTGTTGTTGTTTTCTTTTTTTCCCCCCACTGATTTCATCCTTAATAAAAAGAGCTGGATTATATTCTTTAGAGGGTGGATGGCTACCCCAGCTGAAAATGAACAAAACATGGGGTACACCCAGGATAGGCTGCCAGTCAGCGACAGGGACAGACAACCATTTAAACCAAAGGGCATTTTACAGCTGCCAAGTACCATACCATAACTAGTACTTACATAAAACTATCATAATGTCATCTGCAAAATTTACTTGAACTTTCAAAAGTAAAAGTACTCATTTTGTGGCATGGCGACTTATCATTTTATTGTATTATTAACAAAAAACTATTTGATTAGTTGATAAGATATAAAAACATATTATATGGGTAATGGATTGAATTTATATAGACTTTTTAAAATCTTATTGACCACTAAAAGTGATTCACACTGGAAACTACATTCAGCAATTTACATACACATTTTTCTACATGCAGAATGCTTTTATTATCACATACAAACACACACCAAAGATACATCAGGGACAATAATAATAATAATAACAATAATAATAATAATAATAATGAGTAATTTGAGTATCATTTAGATACACAGTAATCTAAAGTTTCAATCATGTCTTATAAACGGATCATATATTTTAAATATATGTGTAACTGCCTGAATAAATGGGCAGTGAAGTGCAACTATAAAGTAGCTTAAAATTCAAATTTTCAGGTAATGTAAATAAAACTGAATATTGCACATATGTGGTTAAATGTGTTTATTTAACATGCACAACATTATCAAGTGTCAAAGATGGTCACTGTCCTTAGGCTGCCTCTGCAACTGAGCTTCTGTAATTCATTTCATTGGTTTGCATGATAACACGTCACCAACATTCATATGTAGCAAGAGTAAATATAGCAGCCTTGGTTGCTCTGGTAGATAAGACATTGTCTTTATGACATGATGATGTGCATCCCAACCTTAGCTTTCTCAATCACTTGTTTTCTTGTCACCAACTCATTTTTTAACCATGGCATTTACACTCCAAGACAAAGTACAGCGGTCAGCTGCATACAGCAGCCACAGCCCTTTCCCATGATGCCCCTTCCTTCCTTCCTTCCTTTGTCCTCAGCCTCTTCCCGTTCTGCTTTCTTCACTTTCTCATACACGCACACACATAAAAAGATCATGCTTTTCTCACACTATGATTCAATTAGTATATCTGTTTAGTACTCATTTTTTTGGGTGCAATTTTTTTTACTGATCTCACGAAGCAACACCAGTTCGTTTTCTTGTTTGATGCACATCCTCTTTTGTCTCTTAATTTCCAGGCATTAATGTGGATAAACTTATTCCTGTGATTTTAAAATCGTTACTTCCTGGGAATATTCAGTCTTTTCCTGGGATTCCTAGAATTTCTAACTTATGAATATAGTTTGATTATGAAAAAAAAAAAAAACCCACAAAAACAGGAATAAATAATTTTTATTCAAACATTTTCATGCTATTCATATAGTTATAATTTATTACTATTTATATAGAAATAATTCTGAAATAACTGCTGCAGAATGCCAGTTCTTGTTCGCTCTAAAAGTGTATAAAAATAAACTACTGTAAGAATGCAAATGAAAAAAATAAAAAACAGAAAAATGAAAATACTCTCTTTCCCTTTGTCTTACAGATTCAGCACTGAACATTGCAAAATCAAAAAACAATGAATACTTCACATGCACTCATCCCCTGATATATGCACATGCACTGTTTATCTCACTGAGATAACTGCATTATCAGAATTGTCCGAAGCGACAGTCATGGAAAAATAAAAAATAGAAAAAATAAGAGCATCATGGTTGCCCTGCTTTTCATGTTGTTTTTCAAGATTTTCATACCTGATACAAGTGAGTCCTGACCTCAGTTACTGTGGGGGAAGTATTGATTTTACTTTGAGACTTCTTCTACCAAGTGTGAAGCTCATGATCTTGCTCAGTGTGTGTTTATCTCAAATGCATGGGAAACATACCATTTTTTTTTTTTATTGTTTCAAAAAAGGTGGGCAAATAAAGAATCAAAAACTTATATAAGGTCAAAATAATTATAATAATAATAATGATAATAAAAAACATACACTTGGTGGAAGACATTACAACTAATTAGGTTTACTGCTAACATGATTGGGTATAAAAGGAGCATCCCTTAGAGGCTAATTCTTTCTTAACTAAAGATGGAAGTGACCTAATAAGGCCAAATAAGATTTTTTTTTTTCAGCGTAACGAGTCTGCAGATTTTATCATCTGTGGTAGATAATATCACTAAAACATTCAGAGAATCCAGGAAATATTTATACTATTTACATACTGCTGTGATCTTCAGGCTGCAGCCACTTATCTAATATTGTGCAGATCCGTGTCATGTTCTCAAAAAAAGATGGACAAGGTGGAGGAGGAAACAAGATAGAGGAATGATCAATGCCTTAGGCTCTTTATTGTGTTCCTTGAGCTGATCCTGAGCAGTTTGTTTTAGTGTGCTAGGGTGAATTATTCTACTAGGGATGGGTGCTGCCATCTGGGATTACCGTTGAGGCGGCTCTTGGTTGTTGTAATGTTTAGGTGGGTGGTACAAAAGGTAACATCCACATGAGTGCCAGGAACTAAGGTTCCCCAATAGAATATCATGTCACTGCTGAGTAAACACAGGTGTAATTAATAGCATTTGGGTGGGCCAGGGCAGTGGTCCTGTGCTAGCTCTGAGGATGTCTTTTATCATTTTAATTTTATTTGGAAGTAAATGGAATCATGTTTGTAATGGGCATTTTTTTTTCTTGAGCCTAAGTTTTAAGGATGGTGAAACACATCTGCTAAATCTCACCAAGAATCTTGTTAAGACCAAGCACCCAACCACCTCTGGCTCCATTATCACTCAACACCGAGAAATCTGCTCAGCACAACCTATTTACTGGTCAAACTCAGGGTTACAGCGCAATATACTGTACATAATTAAAGCTTAGGGGAATTATTCTTTTTTCTTACCACGTTTCCATGTTCCTGTTATAGTTAAAGAAAAGGCTGGAGACTTCTTAAACTCCAGTGTGCTGATTGACAGATCATCTCTGTAAACACTGAACCGCCCCGCTGAGTGTGACTTGTGTGATTAGCAAGAGTGAAATACCAGCACCATCTGTTGAGCTGCCAAGCTACCTGACTGTCAGGGCATGATGTCTGTGATCATGAGCTGACATCTTCAGGAATCTCAGTCGACTATTTTGATGATCGTATGCTTGTTTGAGCCCTACAATAGACTTATGACCTGACCAGGGTCTTTTACTGCCTCTTGTCCATTGCATGTTGGGAAAAAAACTGTTCTTTTTGACCTTGGAACAGTGAAAGACAGAGCAATGGATGCTCCTTTGGCTACATCTCTTCGAGGGTTTCATAACCTTGACAAACAGTTGAGGTCTTACAGTTAAGCACCAGCTTTATTTATACTACATTTCTTCTACACATATAGAGCTAAATGTAAAGATAACAAGAGCTGGTTTATGTACAGTGTGCACAACTTAGTGTTTAAATGAAGAGGTGCAATCTCACAAAGGCTACTTGTTTGCTCAGATGCAGAACCGTGGATGAAGCTTACTGATGAAACAGAGCTGGTGGTATCAGGTATTCATAAACCCAGTCTATTACCCTTTGATATCACAAAGCATTCAGTTTGGAGAGGGTGTTGGCAACATACACACGTGAGCTGAATGCTGAAATCACATCTGAAGCCCAATGGGTAAAAAAACAAAACAAAATTCAAATGCAGAAAGGTGCTTTTAAAACACTATCAATCATGTAGGACATAAGGCTAAATATATTATACTCTAACAAGCCATAAGCTTATGTCCTCTCTCTCATAAAACTACCACATAAGACTGATAACAAGCCCAGAAGGTGAGTAAACTGTTGAGTGTTCAAGAAACACAACAACCATCTGCGATGCAGTTTCCTTTCCACCTCCCCCAGTTCACAGACGTCTTGCAACACAACTGTAAAACAGTTGCTTTTCCTTCTGCACATGTGAAAATGAGGGCGATCGATTGAGCTGGAGCTGAGTGCAGGGAGATGTTGATGGTGTGCGGTGGGCCCTGAGCGAGTTGTTGATAGGTCGTCAGGTCACACACCCACCCACTCCTTATTTCCCATACTGCACTGCTGACATGGCAGAGCTCAAAATGGTAGGCGGTGCTTTTTAAGGTGAGTTTTGGGGTTATCTATCTATCTATCTATCTATCTATCTATCTATCTATCTATCTGTGTGTGTATGTGTGTGTGCCTAAAAAAACCCTAATTTTTGTGTTTTTATATTCATCAGCTTTTCCGGTTATGCGTGTGCTTGTCGGTATAATTTTACCCAGTTTTGTATTTTGCATTGCACCATTTGGAACTCAGTTACTACAAGAATTGTGGTGTGTGGTAAAAGTCACATCTAGACACGACTTAAAACCCTTTATGTGATGCCACTAAGTGTGTCATCACATGACTAGAACAGACATTTTGAAATGTCACAGCAGGAGAAGCACTTGTAGACTTAATAAAATGAATGATTCCTCATTTCCATTGCGTGTCCTGTTAAGCCATTACAGAGAACCATCATGCACAGATACTAAGAATCAAATATAATGGGATACCTTTTTTATTTAGTGTTCCCCCCTCACCTCCCAGATATCACCATTTGTACCGATTCCATGTACATTTTTTTTTTGTGTGTGTGTGATTTCATGATTCCCTCTTTTCTTTCCAGACCAGTCCAAGTTCTGATTTATTTTTAGGATTTTTTGCATGCACACTATTTTTAAGAGCTTAAAAATTTTCTGCATTTTTCCATCTATCAAAACAATATGTCCTTTTTCTTTACAGATGTGTAGTATGACTTTTGTCATGAGTTAGCAGGTAGGGTTACCTTTATTACTCTTCTGTGCAGACCCTGTTTGTGCATTGAGGCTGCACAGTGGAAATGTGCACCACCACCCTGTGGTGGGTGAACCATCCTGTTGATTCTGTGCAGTCACGTGGGGGGTTTGCCTTTCTGCCTAGCAGACACATATTTTAATCTGAAAATTTCTTGGCCTTTCTGATCTTTTCTTGATTTCTGCAGGTCCCCTTAAATGCTATAACACTATGGACAGAGGAAACTGTTTGCTTGTGGCGTATTGATATCTTTTTATTGCTATTCCCTGCTTTGTAGGGTTAAATTCATTTTTATGAGCTTTAGTCTTTTGCTTAGTGGAGCCTATGGCAGCTTTTTATCAAGCCAGTTCAACAATTCTTCACCTGTCTTTAAGTCTTAAGAAGTGAATACAGGGTCAAATAAGGTGATAAAGTTCAGAGACAAGTAGTACTGTTTTTCTGAAACAAAAGGTGATAGTTCATTAACATTTGAAGAAAGATTCATTTGCTTTTTTTTTTTTTGCTTTTTTTTTTTTTTTTAAGGGGTTTTTTTTTTTTTTTTTTTTTTTA
>VUQS01021709.1:1756-34542 GCA_015108495.1 Heterochromis multidens | reverse complement strand
TCTTAATTTTTAAAAAAATATTAAAAAAAAAAAAAAAAAAAAAAATCCAGTACAAACACAGTTAATTTTTGAAGATCATTAGAGGCCAAAAATGTTTTCAGCCAAAATATTTCCGTATGAGAGTAAAATCTGTCTTACCAGGGATGTGGATTGCAGTCATCAACATCTGCAAGAGGCAGAGGCAAGACAGAATTCAAATTTAACTTTCAAAACTTGAAACGTGGTCAGATCATAATCCATAAGTCAGAATGAATGACCTGAATAATTCTATAAGAAGCATAAGGAACATTATGTAATCAATTTTATCCTGATACCATAACAGTATATGCATATATTTTTTTTTTTAACATATCAAGGTATCTATATGTATTCTGGTTAATAAGAGATTGTAAGAAATGCCCAAAACTTTAACAGTGACATACTCTGTGCACATGTGGGTCCTTCCCAGCCGTCTTTGCATATGCAAGTGAAGGCGTCTCCTCCTCCAACACATGTCCCTCCATTCTCGCAAGGACCTGAATCACAAGTGCTGTTCTTGGCTAAAAAAAAACCAAAACAAAAGAAAAACAGCTAAGATTTTTTTCTATAGACCACTAATGCCCTAATAAAACTGTGTTTTTACAGTGTAACAAGAGTGAGGCTAGCATCTGACCTGTGTTGCAGGTGCTGCCACCCCAGCCTGAGGGGCAGCTGCACAGGAAAGAGTCTCCGTGGTCATAACATGTTCCCCCATTACTGCACGTAGTGGAGTCGCACTGGCTCTCACCTGGACCGAAGTGGCATGGGAAAAAGATTTCAAGCTTTTGACTTTGTGCCATTAATGTCAAGCGTCTCTTTAATTATTTGGCTCACATGTTGAACTTACGTGAGTGGCAGGTCTTTCCCTTCCAGTTGTCTACACAGTTGCAGTAGAAGTCATTAAGCAGATCGACACATTGGCCTCCGTTTTGACAGGGGTTCCTGCTGCACTCATTTACATCTGGAACAGAGTCAGACAGCAGCTCAGTGCACTCATTTCAGCTACTGATTCTACACCGATTTTATATGCTGCCAGGACAGTCCTAACATATCGGTTTGTTGTAGTTTAAGTTAGATTCAAATCTTCAGTAAAACCTCACACTTCTTTAGTCTCAGGCATAGTTGTGGCAGAAGTAATAGTATTTTGCACTCAAAAAATCACTTCTGTCTAAACTTAACCCTTTCTCTTTGAAATATAAGTAAAAGTGTCATCTGCAAATGTGTGCACTGACTGTAGGCACATGCCAGTCATAAAATAGAGTTTGAATCAGTCAGCTGGCTTGATTTCTACATTTTACACTTGCATTTATCTAAAATCTTCTAGTCCTCTGCAAGGTCCTCAAACTGCTCTCCATCTCTCTTGCTTCTCCCATGATTTGTGACTCATAGTCTGCATGACTTAGCAAGGCTCTCCTTTACAGCTTGTACGGCTGTGCTATTGCTCACACTGACACTCCTCTGCTATACACCTACATACACTCACCAACATCACAGAGGCTGCCCTCCCAGCCGTCTGGGCAGAAACACTTGAAGGAGTTGATCTCGTCGATGCAAGTGCCTCCGTTCTTACACGGAGATGATGCACAGTCATTAATGTCTGCAGGCAGAGGACAGATATTTACACATCCTATTAATTTCACATTTTGTAGTCAGTGGTTCAGTTTTCAAAAAGCATAAAATCCAGTAAATATCAAAACTGTTGATTTTTGCCTTTTACATTTTGTTTACTGTAATCCTACATTGTTAGGTACTCTCTAGAAGAATTTAAGAAACTGATTTTTTTTTTATTTGGATAACTAAAATGCAATTCCTGTGAAAGTTCAGAATTAAAAGGTGATTTGTTGTGACATGTGATTTTCTTTTATTCATTTATGAACAGACTACATTCCCTGTGGAAATATTCTACAGCTGATTTATTCTCTGGATTTCCTTCTACTCTTTCTTCATTGTGCTGTAGACCAAACTAAGGCAGTCATGATTAGTGAAGCAGGAGTTTGAATTACCGTAAGTGTTCCCAGTGATGGTAACTGATGATAAATATAGTCAGTGTGTGTGTGTGTGTGTGTATGTGTCAGCTAATAATGACTCACTCTCATGGCAGTAGGTGCCAGTGAATCCCGGCTCACAGGAGCAGCTGAAGTTCCCGGCAGGCAGGCTGATGCAGCGGCCACGTGGTCCACACACATTGGATGAGATGTACCACACCCCCTTTTTGGTGTCGTTGGTTGTGACAGCAACAGTGCAACTATCAATCACTTGGGGTAATGGAAGCGAAAAAGAGGTGATCAGCAGGGGGGGAGAGATTTGGAAGAATTTGTCACAATTTTCCAACTGGTGAATTTCCAAAATGTGAAGATACTGGGTTACCTTCACACTGGTTGGTCTTGCAGTGGTCCTTGAGCTCTGAACAGGTTTTGCCCTCATAGTCATCCGGACAGCTACAGTAGAAGTCACCCATCAGGCTGTGGCACTGGGCCTTGTTGTGACACGGGTTTGGGCTACAGGGGTCATTCTGCAACTTCAGGAAGGAAAACATAAAATGCATCTGTGAAATACTCAAGCAGAAACAACAAACTGACTTCAGTGTATTATACAAGCTGGATTTAGTCCTTACCTCACACGTTGTTCCAGTGAAGCCCTGTGGGCATTCACACATGAACCCGTCTAGTAGGGTGTGGCAGCGGCCGCCGTTCTTACATGGACTGCTACTGCATCGGTTCCTCTGAACCTCGCAATGCCGACCCACAAAACCTGGCTGGCAGACACACTGGTAGCCTCTAGCCAGCTCCTGGTACAAAGATAAGAAGCTATCAAAGTGCTTGTTGACACCTGTTATTTATAGAGGATAATTAAACTGTCACTACTTCAATTCTCCTTTTTTTCAATTTTTATCCTGATATGTTTAAACTTTCACCATGTCAACTGTTATTTTGAAAAGGTAAGTTTCACATCACAAAGAGTGACTGAGTAAAGTGGTGATCACTTTACAATGATCATTTAACTTTAAAAGGAAAAAAGCACCCACTGGCTTCAGCTTCCAAAAATGACCATTTGCCTATGTATATTTGAACTTTAACATTTAAGCTTCATTATTAATTAGAACTATGTGATAGTTGCTTCCTACCTACAGAATGTTGGGAGCTAAAATAATGATAAAGATGGTATCTTTAACATGAAATAGTATGAATCTGCTATAATAAATTCAGTTTTATGGTTAATTTTCTAGCTTGATTTTGTGGCTCAGTAAAATTTCACTTTTATATGAAAACTCAAAAGATTTTTGGTTCCATAAGCAAAGGCCAAATACCTTCTTTATCTAATATATGCAAAAGTATATACTCTAACTTGGTAAAAACCCTACTGACATTTCCTTAGTAAGCTTGATTTATCTGTAACAGGCTAGTTCAGGCCAAACCACAGTCAATATTTTAAGTTTTGTTTTACTTTGTACTTGTTCACTTGTATAAAAAACATAAAAACCAATTCAGGCATGGTAAGTTGGTAACCAATCTTTCAAAGTCATAATACCCTTGAGCTTATTCTTTTATGTTTTGACAGATCCTTTGATGATCAGCAATAATCATGTTACCTCTCCATTACTGTCATCATATTAAAAAAAATAACAAAGAAAAAAAAACAGACATTCAACAAAGACCTCATTGTGTATGAACTAAAAACCGTCTCCAGTTGGGATTTTTAAGTCTCACCTTGCAGGTCCCTCCATTCTGACACTGTCCATGGCAGCTGTTCATATCTGTTGAATAATCAATCACAAGGAAAACGTCAGATTTGAAACCGACTTCGACAAAGTGGGCAGTGAAGTGTTCAACGATGATTTAACGTGCAGCTGCTACAGGAAAGTGGTCGATGCAACCAAAGCAAAGTGATCCATGCCTGGAAGAATTGCAGATTCAGAGGTGCAGATGAGCTGTGAGGATGTGCAACGAAATCAAACTGCAGAGGGAAAAAAAACTACCCCTAAAGAATCTAAGCAATTTAAGAAAAAAGTTTGATAGTTTGGGAAAATGTTGTAGTTTTAGTCTTAGAAGAGTGAGCCAGTGTGTAGCAGGTACACAGCCATGAGGGAGGCATGAAAGAGACAGAATACAGCGCTAAAGCCCAGCTTCCTTGGCAGACTAGCTTCTCTTCCACTGGCATCTGTAAATCTGTGGATTTCTCAGTAGATGGTTTTATTGCTCTTTCTAAGAAGCTAAACCCTTCTTGACTTTTATGTGTATATTATAAAATATACAACATACACATAAAATATTTAGGGATATACTAGACAGGAACTCGTTTTATTGCTAGCAGGGTCTTTAGCATTTGCATGTCCCCAAAGCCTAATGGGAATTTGGTTAAACATGTTTTGGTGTTTTTACATCCTCATCACAAAATATGAACATGTACTTTCTCATGTTGGAAAAAGTAATATTTGAAAAAGATGAAGCTTTGATTATTTTGCCAGTATTTTTAAAGTTCCCATTGATCTTAGAGATTTGACTGTTTCCAAAGCTAAAGGAAGCTCAAATATAAATAGATTTTTACGTCTTTAATAAATAGAATTTATTTAATCAACTTGTCAATGATGAAAAAAAGAGTAAAGATAAATGTTGGTGGCATTTGTGGTACTATTTTACTATAAATAAGAAAAAACCAGGGTAATAACATGCTAATTATCTATTAGCATGCTTTAAAAGCCCCATGGAACTTTTTTCTACAGATTTTTTTTTCTTTTGTAAAAAACTGTACTCGATGCTATGTTCAGACATAAAAAGACCATAGATTATTTTACTAGAATTTACGTATTGCTACGCTATCAAGTTATAGCTATTCAATGCTTCTTTTCCTGCTAGAAGGGTTATTATTTTGGAAATATCAACTCGATGATGTAGATTTTCATGAGAAACCCTCTATGAGAACAAACACTGATTTACTATTGTAAGGTAGTGGAACAGAGGCTGGCTAGACAGAGGGCTGGGTTTCACCTCCGTTTTATACAGGTAGCTGGAAAGAGGCTAAAGACTAATGATCTGCTGGACTGATACTAACTGATGTCACAGTTCTGGCCCACCCATCCACGAAAGCAGGCACAGTGGTATCCACCAATCAAGTTTTTGCAAGAGTAAGCATTGAGGCACGGCTTCCCCGCACACTCATTTACATCTGCAAAATGGAGATGAGAGACAGACAGAATAAATTAAAGCCAAGAACCTGCTCAGAAAGCCCGTCACCAAGCACAGCTTCCCGTCACACAGCCCACTGAAATGAAGGCCAAAGATTGAAGGTCTTTCCCAAATCTCCCTTTTTGTCATAGCTTATGTGGATGATATTTTTTCAGTTTTTTTACATTTCGTTTATGGACTTTAAATACAGGTTTTAGGAACAGGAATGCTCCATGGTAACTCAAAGTGCTGCCAATTCTCCTGCAATATTTGACTCCTGGTACTATTCCTATTCTGCAGTTCAGTAACTGTTTTCCCACACTTTGATTTATGGCTGTCATCAGCACTGGGCATATGCTGATACTTGTTTGTAGATCTGTTTGTAGTTGTAGATCTCCTAAAACCATTTTGGTGCTTTGCTGTTTATTTGAAACAATTCAGTAGCACCCTACCACAATTGAAAGTTAATTTAATTCCTATATTGCTCATGAGGAAAAAATATCCTTAATGAAGACAGATTTTTTAAAAAGTGGCTCGAAATTTTTTTCACTGATTATATTTAAAAAATCAAAACTGAAATAAATCAGAAATGTTTTAAGGGGTATCTGAAGTCTGTAATGCGCATATTTAACCCTTTGAGTGGTAAACCCTTCCTGATTAAGTTACATTACTAGGTGCTATTTAGTCAGACGGCTTTAATGATCCTAAATACTTGGGGTCTTTTTCAAACATGACATTGCCAGCACGTTTACAGCGTGAAGTTCATGTCTGGATGGGTTTTTATTTCTCCACTGCTTTCCATTGCCCCCACCCCTGCCATTTTGTCCTCATCCCCCTCCCTAGGGGTTAATGTCTCTCTATTGCATTCCCTGAGGGCCAACCTGTGGCATTCCAAGTGGTCAGTTTCAGAGGCAGCGCTCGCCGCTCCCACCGTGCCGCCTTGCCCACTATAAACCAACACACAGTGCATTAATACTACTCCCAGGAGGTAGGCGGCACCTGTTGGCCTGCTGAAACTAAACACCCTAAACCCTTACCGAAAACCCAAGTCTCCCCCTCTGAAGCCACCCGTTCTCTTCATCTCCCTCTCCCACAGGTACCACCCTGCTCCCTGAAAGGGGAAACACTCTGAGAATAACAGGACCCGTAACACAAGCTGGTGCATTTCAGTTGCTCCCTGTGCATGTTTACAGGTTATAAAGTGTTTCCTGGCTGAAGTTGAAGGGTGTGAGGGCTCCGCTATGCTGGGGCGTTGCCTCACCGTAGCGTATATACTCCACTGTTACGGCCAGTCTGGAGCCAAAGATAACCCCCAAGTGGAGTATATTTGGTCCCAAGGCTAGCAGTTGCCAGGCGGGAGGTTATTTTTAGCTTCACTCAAGTCACCTGGCTCAAGTTGCAGACGATGCTCAGCAAGTGTCTCCGTTGGGCGTGCGTATGCACAGACAGACACACATTTGAAATTAGTGGGCCTCTTGCAGTAATACTACTAGTTAAACGACACGGCAGGATAAACAAACAGCTAGATATGCTGTAACTCTGCAAGCAAATGGGATTCCTGAAATGAGTACTGATGCATGGAATTCACCATAGGTGCAACACACATCAGCTTCTCCAAACATCATCCAGCATGCGATGGCTTTTTAAATTAGGATTTGAAAATAAAAATATATATATATACATTTTAAAGCTTCTATCCAAAAGATACCTAATTTAATTTGCAAAACACATCACTTTATGATGTTGAGCAGCCAAAAAAAAACCCTAACAAAAAAACAGCAGCTCCTCAAATGCGTGTATGATACTCTTTCTTTAGACCACATTATTCATTAGATGAAGACAGACAGACATACCTATCTGGCAGGTCTTGCCTGTCCACTGTGGAGGACAGAGGCATTCGAAGCCATTTTCCATGTCGATGCATGTTCCGCCCTGAGCACAGGGGCTGGAGGCACATTCATCAGTGTCTGAAATATAAGACTGATGTTAAAGCTACTATCACAGTCACATAAATAAATCTCACTATGTATGCTGTGGGGTGTACTTTAGGGTGGTATAGTAAGCTATAGGTATATGTAATATTTAATATGTTACTCTGCAAAGTAATATATGCACCATAAAACGAAACTCTAGACCAGTTTTGCACCTCTCACCTTTAGCACAGGTTGGCCCAGACCAGCCAGCAGGACACTGACACTCAAACCCTGCGGGAACTTCATGGCACGTCCCTCCGTTGGCACAAGGGTTAGACACACAGGCATGCTCCGCTTAATAGAAAGTCATAAATCTCTAATCAGATTACTTCTGTTTGTTAGGAGCTTTGCCCCAAACGTGCTGTGGCCCAAAACAAGGTCTTTTGAACCTGATTTTTTGTGTATTTTATTTAAACACTGACCAATTTCGCAGTTCTTGCCAGAGTAGCCATCTGGACAGGCGCAGTGGTATTCGTCTGGCTCTGTGTTCATACACGTTCCTCCATTCTTACAGGGCCGGTTGGTCCCACAGTAGTTCAGATCTGTGCAGCAACAGAACAGTAATGTAACCTACTGAATGTGTGTGTGTGTGCGTGTGTCGAGTGATATTTATGGGAGACACTATCTGTCAGATAAGTAGTAGCAAAATTGTTATGTACCAAAACCTACCTGATAAAAAAAATCATGATAATTACAATTACAGTGTCATTATTCTGCATCTCTGTGCTGTTTGACTTATAAAACACATCAGCCATCCACAGTGACTTCTTTTTAAAGACTCACTTTTTTTCCTCAAAATGACGAATGCATGCCATTTCTATCTTAGTACCCTGTGTCCGGACCAATCTCACTGTGACCAAATCAAACAACAAAGGACCAAACTGGAATTTTTGCATGTTTTATCTAATTTACCAGTTTTCTAGGGAGCAACAGGTTTCCATGTATTTCCATTAAGCTGGACAACTGAAATTCCAGACAACTCTGAATGACATGAAATGCAGACACATATTATGTCTGCATACATTTTCGTCATGGTTATAGTTTTCTTTGAACACTACAACCCAAGGACATTTTTCATTTATTGATTGATTTTTAAGGTCACACTGAGTTTATGCAGCTTAAATAAGCCTCAGCCTCAAGCAGCTATTTAAGCTGCTGCTCCCTCTACAAGCCACTTGTCAACCCACCTCCACCCCAGCTCTTCCATTTTGTGCTATTCATGTTGTTTCTGACTCAATTAATTATATTAATATCTTAGATGTACTTTTGCTTTTTCAGTGAAAGATTCTAACCTTTATCACACAGCAGGCCTCCCCAGTTTTTCTCACAGGCGCACTGCCAGGGCTGCCTGCAGGTACCATGAACACAGCCTGGGTACGGCAAGCACTCGTCACACAACGGACCCTGCCAGCCATAGTTACACCTGCAACACAGAGAAAAGAAATGTTCTTAGTTTTATTATCGAATACTTACTCTGTTGATACTGACGGTGCACCTGGGAGGTTGTTTATGCCTCCTCTCTTCTTTCTTTTCCTCACTTAGGAACAATATAAACCCAAAACTGGGTACAGACAGTTAAGCTCCTGAGGGCTGAAATACTGAAATACTGAAATACCATCACCAATAATAAAAAAACAGCACATTGAGAAGAGGGAGTACAACAGTGGCTGAGTGTATTTATCAGTAAAATAAGTGCCTCTTATTTCACACGCACACTGAGAATGTGTTCTTAATAGCAGATCCAGCTTGAGGGACCATCAGGCACATAGACACGCTTAAAAATGCAGTGGAAGGGGGGGAAGATTTAGCCTTGAGAAAGAGTGATAGTTACATAGTGATAACAAAAAAGTCATTTAAACTTCTACAATGTTGGGAAACACAGAGGAGCACTTGATGTCATGCCACTGAGCCAGTGGGACATGCCTGGTGAACACGAGGGATGCTGCGGGTGCCAAATAAGGGGCAATTTTACCGACTTCAGAAAGGGAGAAATTATGTGTGCAGAAAGGGTCAGTGAGTACAAAGGGTCACTGTACTTACTGAGCCATACGTTACTGCTGTGACACTGCAACTGAATGTCACAGCAGTAATGTTCAGGACAGAGCATCTTCATCGAGGTGAAGGACATGTTTGTTGCAGCTCCTAATCTTAGAATATACAGTGCCAGGGGACATTCCTGAGTGTGTGTCTGTCTGTGTGTGTGTGTGTGTGTGTGTGTGTGTGCGCCTGCATATATCCTATCATGCTTTCTTTCATGTGCACATTCATTTGCATTTATCATATTTTGAGATTGTTTCAATGGGGTCCCTACATCAAAATGGGACTTTACTACTTCATTACTACGTTCACTACTAATATAAAAGTCCAAAAATCATGTGAAATAAGTGACATAATGTCTCATCAGAAGTGATCCCAAACCGGTGTCTTCAAATTGTTCATTTTGTCCACACATTGGTCCAATATTCCCTAATATGACATTTAAAGTGAAATAAAGCAACAAACCTGTGTTTTACTAAGAGCAAGACCTTTGCTTGGTAAAATGTGTCACATATATATAATCAGCAACAATACTGTAATCTACAAATTGCTGATGATAAAGGACAAAAGTAACCTTCTAAGAAGACCCCCCCATCCCCCACCCCCACCCCTTTTGTTTTATTTTTTTGCAGTTGCATTTCTTCACACACGTCATGCATTGCGTGTCTCCTCTCTGCCCTCTTCCTGTGCCGTGAGCGTGGTTGAGGTCAGACTTGGAATGGGTGGGTTTTGCGGAACGAGGGTTAGTTGTCTCGAAGCGGAGGCCAGCAAAGGGTTAGCTAATCTGTTGGTATATGGCAGCACTCTGTTATTCCAAGGCCAGTGGTAACCTTGCCCCACCTGTCCTGTCATTTCTCCGTTGGGGCTATTTTAGGACCGCAAACCCACCTCCCCACCCAACCCCTCCCCTCCCCCTTTGACTCTCACAAACACTTCAAAATGGAAGCCAACCAAACAGCAGCGAAACGCGTCTCTGTGGTCTGCTGTAATGTGCTGTAGTACACTAGGGCAGTGGCAAACAGGAGAGCGGTCCTTTTTTTTTTTGGATTAAAAAGTAAATGTTTCTCGGGCACGGAGTCCTGGAAAACTGTCAGAAACCAAAAGAATAAACTGTAATTTATTCAGAACATGTTGAGTATTTGAGAACTCCGGCTTCTTCTTATTTGCATCACATCTATAAACTTATTGACGTGGTATTGCTACTACAAGAGAAGCACCAAAGACATTAGCCTTTTTTCTTCCAAGGCCCTTTATTATCGTAGCTAGTTTCAAATTTTGCTTTAACACTCTTTAAACTGAATTCATCCAAAATGCTAACAACATGATCTTTTCTATTGAATGTGCTTGGAATTCCTATATAGAGTATCAGACGGTACATGATGGTCACATTAAAAAAAAACAAAAAACAAAAATGGAGCAGGGACCAAATTCTGATTATGTCAAAACATGCACAGAAAATTTGGCCTCATGCACAACTTGTAAGCTGAAATGCCTTTAACTGCATGCATGACCGCAACTTTAATCTGATCCTGCTCTGTATGTGAAGCTCAGTTGTATGTGTGTGTGTGTGTGGGAGACAGTGCTATGTATTGTTTACTACTGTATGTAGTGTTGTCCGGCTCTGCGGTTGGCAGTAGTGCCCTGCACACTGTCAGCGGTGGCAGCATGGACAGCCTGTCTGGCTGCAGTGTGGGAGAACAGGGAAATGGTTTTGGGCAGCCACAGGCCAAGGGTGGCATTACCCACAAGCCCCGTAACTGGGCTGCTGCTGTCCCATCAATGCAAGGGGCCGTGGGGGCCAGCCAGAGCCTAAAATATCCCTCCTGCCCACAAACCCCACACCCCGCTGCTGCCCCTCAGACAAACCACACCCTGAAGACGGGACGGTGGGCAGAGGGGATAGAGGTAAAGGAGGTTGTTTGTGTGTGAGTGTCTGTGTGTGGGACCGCTGAATTATTTACAGGCAAGTCTCGCGCCCAAATCCAGCAGACGGACTTAGTCTGCTGTTGCCTAGCTACATGTTTAGTAGTGTCACATGAGGGAGCGTAGGTTGTGAATGCGCTGTGTGTAAGAAACAAGATACCAAACACACATTTTTAGTTTCCCTCTGCCAGGCTGAGATGCTTTTTCCCCCCCCATTTCTCTCGTTTTTCTCCTCCTTGCTTTTCTCTGTCTTTTACCCATCAATCTCTGCTTCTCTTCTTCTGTTTTGTTTCTCTCTCTGACTTTCTCTGACATCACATTCAGTCTGATTTGTTCAGTATGCATTCACTCTGACACAGTTTTAGATTTGAAGCAAATTAATACAAGCCTATTTGTTTTGCAAGATCACATTATGTGTGATTCTTATGGAGCTTTCAATCAATCTGCACCTGACACCACAAATTGAGCTGAACTGTATTGTTTGATAGTCACATATTGGCAGCTCAGGTGACTGTCTTCTGAATAAACTGATGCTCCATGAAAATTATTTCACAGAAGTTATTACATTTACATGTGTTTCCACATTTAACAGTGAAATTAGATTTTCATTAATGTACCTGTATCATACATTTTTATTCCATCAAAATAAAGTCAGCCAAAAGCTCAGACTTCAGACAGTTTTTTTCTACTCTTGGATCTGTATGATGTCAAAGACAAGGGACACCCCTAGTAAGTTAGTCTCACAAGATAAATAATGATTGTTTTGAACTGTGAATCATGCAAAGCTGCTCTAGTGCAGAATTAAAATACAGAGCTAGAAATGAGCATAATGGGTGACTTTCAAATTCAGTTTATTTGTTTTTACTTGTTGACTACAATAGATTAATGTCAGTTTTTCAGTGCTTTACAGTGCTATGCTTTTTCTCAGGTTTTAGTTGTGTTGCGTCAGTGGATACTATCTAGCCTTTAAACTCAGTCACACAGTTATAATTACAATTTTGTTGTGTTCTGATTAATGTGAACTATCCCCTGTAAATCACTTCCAAAAAAGCTGGAACTCTCTCTTTCTCTTTTGCTTTTTCTCCTTCTCAGCAGTGCGGTTACGTGCGCTCCTGACGGCGATGAAGCTCCAAATCACATGTTGAGGCACATTCCAGGGTGTTCCTTTCTCTTGCAATCCTCTGGCCATTTTCAATGAGAAATGTCAGCCTCATCAAACCTAATCAAACCTGCTGCAGTGTAAAACCCTAACCTCCCTCCCTTCTGTCAGCTCTCCTCTCCTGATGTTTCCAAATACTTGGCACTGTGTGTGTGTGTGTATGTAGTTTGGCTTTTTAAAGCTTGTGTTCCACTCTGTATAAATGTACAGTTCAGTTCCAAATGTAATCAAATCTAAATTTCTCTCTGTTGCCATCACTGCTGTTCACATAGCTGCTACAACAAGCGCTTCGTCAGCCTTTTTTAAATGCTTGTTGCTTACAGCAGACTTAGTACAGTTTTGTGCGTCGCTAGTGTAGAAGTACTTGTACACAGTTTGATAACTGGCCTGACTCCCCTTATAAAGACATGGGAGTCATGAAATAGTAACGGTTGACTTTATTTTGTTGGTGCAGCAGCATTTCTACTAGCATTTCTATTATGTTGTTTTTGGTATCTCATAGCATGCCATATTATTTGTCCAATAAATGCATTAGACCTCAATAACTCATGCCTAGGAAATGGACAGTGACCCCCCTCCACGGTAACTGCCAATAGCTAGGGAACTATGTATTCTGCTATCGGTTGGCAAATGGTTTCTGGCAGTTGCTGGCATGAAATTGGTCACAAACATGTATACGGTCCTGCACTGAAAAACCTCCTTGCAATTGCTTTGGTCGCTAGCAGGTTGCCGAGGCCGCCAGAAATTTGCATTGAAGACACCGAGTTGTCTGCAAACATTTGCAAACTACTTGCTACGCAGTGGTGAAAATGTAAAAAGTTAAACTTTTACTTTGAAGGCAACTGTTCTTCATTTCCTGTTTTCAAATTTCATTATTGATACAGGTAATGTTTTACAGACACGTCGACATCTTTCATGCAAACTACGGGTGACTGTAGCAATCTGTTAGCGACCAAAGCTATCACAAGGAGGTTTTTGATGCAGCATCCTCTTTGCGACTGATTTCAACCATAGTGACCGATGACAGGTTTCCAAGACTGTGTCACTGAGGCCTTAGTAAAGCTTCAAAAGGCATCAACAGCATAAACACTGTCACTCTAGTTTAGTGGCTCAGTTTAGCAGGGCATGAGCCTAGCAGCTAATAGCTGTACTGCAGCCACTCTATCAACCACAAAATGGTCTTTGCTCGGGGGAAACCAAAACAGAAATATGTAGAAAGTAGCTCCAATGAAGGTTATTTGTAGTGAAGTCAGAGTAAGAAAACATAAATGTAAAGGTATATAAAACCAAAACTATATCCAGACTTGGGAGAGAAGTAAAATGTTACTGCTACATAGTTTACACCTGTATACGAGGGTTGAAAAGGAATAAGAGATCTCATTAACTACCTGTTCTTTATCAATTATTTTGTTATTATTTATAACAAAGTAATCATGAACAATAAACCATTATTTCTTCTGGAGCTTTTTGTGACACTAGAGACTATGCAGAATATAAACAGTCCTGTTTATGTCAATTCTGTTGGTTTTGGCTTTGGTCCACTGAATGAGATGCGTGTATTACTAATGGGTAACCTTAGTCTGCACCTACAATATTAAAATGTAATTTAAATAAGTGCTATTTCTTATTTTATGTACTTTGTATTGTTTGTGTATAAATGTACTTCATTACCTTATTTATTTACATTTTATGTACTCACAGACTATGTATTGACCTATAACTTTGAGGTACCATTAGCTACCAGTGAGCTTGCACCCTGTGCCCCCTCTCTTTATTCCTGATGTTGTCTGTAGCTTGCTGGGAGGAATCCACACTTCCCGACATAAGAGTGCCAGCCATAACAATATCCAGGATAGGAAGAGGTGATGTGGGCTCCAGACAGTGGAAAGGGGTGGAGGAGGGAAGGGGTTGGGGAGGCATGGTGCCTCTCTGTTGCTGGAGAAGGATAAGGAAGGAAACATGAAAAAAAAAACAAAAAAAAAAAACAACAGGCTGCTTTCTCTCTTTCTCTGTGTGCGGGCATGAGCAAGCCAGCTTTAGAACAGGAAGCAGAACAATAGCTTCTGGATCAGAGTGGAGCTGAGGGATGGAGGTGGAGGATTGGGGGGCAATTCATAGGACTGGGATGGGGGAGTTAGAGTGATGCGGGGTTAGGCTGCTTGGTATGTTATCAACAGCCCCCTCACCTCCTCACCACTCTGTTGTGTCAGGACTGTTATTCTCATTAAGTGTGTGTTGGTGGTGGTGGTGGTGAGGGGGTTTCCATCCAAACAAGAACATATTTTACATCACTTGACAACAAAACTGTAAGGGAAACAAAGTGGTGCAAGAAAACAAAAACAAAACTAGAGGTGACTTACTTGCATTCCCCCGGCACACTGCACGTCCCATGGGTGGGGCTGCAGCCTTGTTTGCAGATGGCTTTTGAAAAGGAAAAGAGAAAGTGACATGTTTTTATTTGTCCCAAAATTGTGACAAACTCTTCCTTTCAGAAGCATAATAAAGTTAACACAAAGCATTTGGATTCTTTTCAGCTTTCAGTCATTAAAAACTTTATTTCCTGTCCCTCCTTGCTTGTGAAAATGCAGAGAAACTTTGCTGTGGATGATGGATGAACTGTCAAGAGAGCTGAAGGTGCCTTCAGCAATGACAGGAGTTTCCAAGCATTCTTCAAATTCTTGCCAAGTGACGCTTGACATGAACTTCCGTGAACTTCCAAATTTCTCTCAAAAAGGGCAGTAAGGAAGGAAAAACTGAGGACGCTGCATCCACGTGATCACAGCAAGTTTGGATGAGTAGTTTTTATTTGTGTTTGGCTGGTTTTGGGTTTCAGCTCAAAAAGTGATATATAATAAAAAAAAAACTTGTTAGTAAAGCTCACAGTGTAATACACTTAAGATACAACTGGCAACTCAAAACTGCACAGAGTACAGAAACCTAAAACTGACAAAAAGTAGGGCTGGGTGATGTGACCTCAAATCAAAATCACGATTAATTAAACATTATTTGATACACATACACACACATATATATATAAATTTGTATATATACTACTTGCCCTCGTAGTTCACTGTGCTCCAAGTGTTGTAAAAGATTGGTGGTATTACCTTTGGTTGCTGAAACTATTTGTCCTGCAGTTTTGTGTTTGATGTTGTCTTTACTAAAGCCAAAAATGTGTCCAAACAACGGCTACGATATTTTTATTCAGCCCAAGCTGCTTGAGTTGCGTAGTCGGCTCAGATACAGTACATGCTGGGGGGAGTATTAACAGAATTTAAATAAATAAAATAACCGACATGGGAAAGATCACATCGATTAGAGGTTCTGATAGACGGTTTTGATTAATTTTCGATTAATTGCCCAGCACTGACAAAAAGTCGGTTACAAGTTATCACACGAGTCAAAATCAACCAGTATTCTTCTATAAACAGTGCTGTCATTTCACTATGGTGAAAAGAGAAATACAGTATTAGCTAGTTTTTAGGTTTAAAAGGTTTAGAAAACCTAGGTTTGAAAAGTTTTTAAAAGGTTTAGAAAACCATGTATATATACATGGTATTATATTTTATCAGCTAACTATCTTAGTAACATTATTACATGGTAGATTGTATTGCTGTATGTGTTTACAGTATGACTGACATCTTTCCTCACCTATTTTGCAGTCAGGTCCTGTCCAGCCTTCCATACATTCTTGGTTCCCAAACTGGTCGCACACATAATGGCCGAAGTAGTCATTGCGTGGACGGCAGACTTTATTGCATTTGGTGCCATAGTAGTTTTCATTGCAGCGCACACGGATGGTGTAGCCAATGCTAGCAATCAAAGTTTTATATTCCACCATCTGTTTCTCCTCTCCAGGGTTAATCATCCCTCTGTGGATGCTGCGCACAATCAGTAGCTCATCATCTGGACACAAGGAAAAGACATGACAGAAACAAATATTAAAAAAAAAATCCAACTACAAATTATGTTTGCTATTTACTCTGTGGATAATTTTTGCTTTTAATACCCGTAGCCCATGGAAACAACTTCAATCCAATTTGACAAGCTGATCTCTCCCAGTTTGTTATGTTAATATAGCTGGGTGACAACTTCACAGCAATGGAAGATTCTGAAGAGCATCTTCACAAAACTCATAGAACTCTGGAACTCCATGAATAACTTTCCTGTCACCAAACCGACTAAAGCCAAGCATCAATGGCAGTTTAATGAGTGCTGTTTTTATCTTTGCTACAGTCACATGCGCACAACTTTGTACTGCTCAAAATATCAGGTATTTGGGTCATTTAGAACGGAAAGTCTGAACAACAAAACTTCTGAATGGCACTGCAAGGAACAGTGCTGATGCCAATTACGTGACTTAACTCCACTAACTTGCTGTTCTGATTAGACAATCCAAAAGGCCTTAAAGAATGCCTGTCGCTAATGCAGATCAGAGAGAAGGTGTAACCCCGGTCAAGCTTCACACTGTTCTATCAAGAAAGTGGTAGAAGAAAAAAAAAAGTTGAGGAAAAAGAGTGAAAGAATCTGAAAATTAAGCAACCACAAACAGAGGGTGTAGGAGCAAGGTCTGTGAGGGCTTGATAACCAAAATGCTTTTTCAGTTTTCCTGCTTGGTGAAATGCTTTTCTGTCCCCCTCCTCTCCTGCCACCCACTCTCAGGATATCCAGCTCGACTTCATCGGAGCCAGGCCGGAAATAATAAGAGACGGGGAACAAGCAAGGAAAGGGCGACATAGGAAAGGCCCTTTAGCTCGTTCTCAAGGAACAGAAGCACCATGACCCAGAAGGCTTTTCTGCTTTCTCTTGCTTTCAACACGGAGATGGACTGAAGGACTGAAGTCATTCTCTCCTGGGTCATAAGCTGCGAAGTTAATGGGTTTAACCCACAGAAGAGACCACAGCAGCAGCTCAACCTGTACCTGCATTTAATCTGTGCCCCAATGTTAATGGTATGTTTCAATTATAATTTGGACTGCCTTTAGTTTACATGAATTAAATGTCATGAGAAAAACTTGTCCCTCCAAAATGTCAACTTATCATGAATTAAACTTAAATTATTTGTAAAAGCTTAAGTCATACAGAGACACATTATGGTGCAAATTTACATCCAAATGTTTCTCAGCTCAGGTGTCAGACACTTTTTAAACTCATGGCAGTGATCGTTACGCTCAGTTCACCTCGTTGTTGCTAACTTAGAATATAATGGATTTTTTTGTTGGGGGGGGGTTAACCAGTTGAGAGGTGGATCTGACCTGAGAAACCCACTATTTGATCATAGTCACATGAAATGTCAGTCACAGGGTAGTCCCACCCTGTCTATTTTACACTATATGGAACCATCATTTACACTGTTGCAATAAATAAGCCTTGAAACTAGAGACTGAGACCATAAACTCATCAGGGGAGTGTTTACCCAGGTCATACATTAAGTGAGCAGTGGGGTAATTTTCCCATAGACTTAAATTACAACCAGAGGCGACAGAGGTGACACCCCCTGCTGGCCATTAAAAATAATGCAGATTATGCTATGTCCACATTTACGTTACTAGATTTAGCAACTTTTCATACCCTTTCAGCTGTGGAAGACGAATGAGAGAGAGTGAGAGCTTATCGAGACACCTGGCTTTTAAAATAACATATTTTTAAAAAGTTTTGATTATATTTATGGTCTTTATATAGCAACAGAATCCTACAACAGAATCAGTGCCCTAAGTGTATCTGTGTATGACATTCAGCCCACATTGGTTAGTACGATCATTAACTTAACTGCTTATGTTTGACACTCTAGAAAATGACTAAAACGCTAAGACACCAAGAATCCATTTTCACACTGTCCTGATTTACTGAGACTCACTGTGAGTTAACACACTGCCACAGATTTCAGTCCCACACCCACCACCTGAAACACCCAGGCGCTCACTCACTGCTGTTCATCTCCAGCAATTAGATATAAAAATATAGACCAATCATGAGCTCCCTCTGTAGTGGAGGAGACACACTGAGAGGGGCCGTTGTTACTAGGGAGAGCAGGAGAGAGAAGGCCATTTAAAACCAGCTTATATAAACAACAAGGGGCTTCAGATCCGAGCAGCTGATCGTGTCAAGAGCAGCATGATTGTCAGCGCTTTCAAAGAGAGGAATTCATTTTAAAAACAAAGAGTGACGGGTTTATCCAACAGTTTCAGTTGTCAGGCAGCATGCGACACAGTTCATGCAACAGGAGAGCTTTGAGAGGGGCTGTGGCACTTTGACCTCTGACCTCTTTCTCTACCTGAAATCTACTGTTATGTGTTTGTTGTTGTCTTTTTGCTATAACACCGTTAGAGTCTGCAAAATCTACACCCGTTTCCTCACAATTTCTCCAAACCAAATGTATGAATAAGACATAGGGCTGTGACTATGGCTGAGCACATAAAACAGTATCAGAAAAAATATTAAATATTGATAATTTTTGGGGTTTTTTGGATGGATGTTCCAAAAACAACACAGTGACATGACTCTCACGTTCTACAGTGATACAGAGATTATAACTTGGTTGTCAAGGAGTTACTTTGTTTTGTGGACCAACTTCCTCCAGGTGTACCACCTAACTGTTACAGCCATTTGTCACGCTCTCTACTTTCTTAAGGCAACTGTAATCAACCAGCTTTTTCACAAATATTAAAGAAGAGGCCCTCTCATCTGAGGATTTGTTGTGACCTGCTTGGCACTACAGATGGATCTGAGTTAAACGCAAAATTACAGGGCAAAAAAAGGCACTAAATCAAAATGCTTTATATTGATTGCCAAAACTTTATCATAAATTTTTCAATGACAGTTAATAGTTTGGCACAACTCACCAAAAGATGTCCTGACATTCCCCATCTGTAAAGATGCAAATTACCCGTTTTTGACAGCTGACATCAACTGCGTGAACTGAGTGAGCAGAGGCCTCTCCAGTTTTCCAACACATTCAAGATTTAAAGGGGCTCCTGTAACCTCAACAAACCACTGTCATCCCCAGTTCAGCAGTGTAGCTCAATGATGTTTTTTTAATAGTTTTTGGACAAAAGCTGAGCTGAACTTTGGTCTTCTCTTGAGCAATAAGTGTTTTAGTGTAACTCCAAGTATGTGATGAGTGAAATTCTGCTGCATGGATAGCACTCTGTCAGTGTCATTCATATTGCCATCCATTCAGTCTGACATGCAACCCAGTGTGAGCATAATTCTTCCCCAACGCAACCGACAATACACCAGCTCTGATACTCAAAAACAGCTCAGTATTTTTCCAAGCCATTTCTGTTTTGTTTTGAAACAGGCGGGGGCTCCCTGAAACATAAACAACCTTTGCAAGGCCTTCTTTATCCTGAGGCGTCTGCAACCTGCAGCCCAGACCTGTTCACGCAGACCTCCAGTAGCATATACTGTAACGCAGGGGAGGAAACTCCCTTCATTTGCTCTCAGAACATTCACCAGAAGTTCTGAGGAAAAGTCCACACATTGAGACACGTCATACTTTATTGTTACATGCTATGTTGTTGTTTAAGCTGCTGACAATGTAAAGGGGGAAAAGAGCAATACTTCTCTAATTACTCTGAATGAAACAAAGGATAAACCATGTTAATTATGCCCTAATGAGCCCCTGACTGTGACACAGAGGCATGACAGTGGTCTTATCATCTAACTCTCTGTAGGAACTGTGCAGCTGCATTACACATGAAAAAAATATAGTACAGAGTAAACAGGATTTGTGTTGGAAGACATTCAAAGCATTCAGATTTGGGCTCTTGGGCAAAGCTAAACTTGATTGGGACATCCCTAGATTCTTATTCCTGTGCACGCCTGGACACATGAGAACTTTCTCCCTCTCTATAATTATGCTACACTATCACTAATGTTTGCTCCACCTGAATGTAACACTCACACACAGCAGGATGCTGCAGGTTCAGGCCTGCTCTCTGACGTGCGTCGAAAGTATTTCCCGAAAATGTAGGAAATCCCAAACTGAGGTAGAAAAGGCAAGTGAAAGTAAGCAGATACACCAAGAAGTCAACACTTAATCCCCAAACACCTATGGAAATACACTTGTGGTGGATCTCATTATATCATTAAATGTGTATTTTTGGTTTGTCCAATGTGACTTATAATTAAGCCCGACAGGTAAGGTTTCTCTCTGACAGGACACTTGACTGCTGACAGACTTACTGACAGATTTAGGACTGAAACCTGTGATCACACAATGCAACTCAGTCCAACCCTGCAAGACAGGACATGGTGGTCGACACATCAGCACCTCCTGCATGCCTGCCTGTCTGTCACTACCTTTGAACACACCCCTCCCCTCTCGGGATAAATAAAGCATCCCCTACTGCCGTCATACCATCACATCTACCGGTGGTTGAGCAAGCTAAAAAGTACTAGAACCACGGTCCACACCAAGGCATGGCAGCCTGTCACAGTGATTCCAGATAAAGAAGTGGCGTGCGGTAGCAAGGCAGCTGCCGGGATGCTAATTAGGAGACAGATATCAGAGAAATGGGGGGTGGGGTGGGGTGGGGGGTTGGGGGTGGTGGTCTGCAATTAATGGCTTAACGAGGCAATGCTCTCACAGGCTTAATATAGAGGAGAGGCATAAACAGCCTGGGTGACCCTGAGGAGGGTAGAGGAGCACAAATTACCCACCAGTCAAATATAAGCAAGTTTGTGTGGCTGATCATAGCAGTCACTTTTATTTACATTAATGTGAAAAGGACATTTTACCTTAAAAATTAGGCTTCAAACAAAGCCAAGGCTACTGGGGATCCTCACATTATGCACTAAGCACCTCCTTTCTTTTACTCCCCATGTATCTGTACACCAGTATTGGATCCCATTAAGTTTGAGTCTTCTCCATCTTGTGGTTTGTTCATTGTCGTCTGTCTTCCTTTGCCTTTCTGCATTTATGTCTCTCTGGCTCCTGAGCTGCATAATCCTGATCTGCAGTTACTGGCTCAACAACTTGCCAAGCGTTTACTGTCTGTGGTCTCTAAGTGGTCATTTTTTCACTCTCCATTCATATCTCATCTGATGGCCGTGCAACCTGAGCTTGGGTCTTCTTGAGGTTTTTCCTCCCAACTATCACTAATCATGGGGGAATTGTTTAGTTTTTCTCTTTCACAGTGTAAGCGCTTGGCTTTACTATGGGAAGTGCTATAAAGAGTTCCAGGATAAATTAGCACAGGACACGGAGTTATAATATATATTTGAGGACAACCCTCCTGCCTCCACAAACACGAGTAAGGAGATGCGGTGTAACAACATGGCAGCCGCCACAACGTCATGAAGCTAACAAAATGCAGTCTGGTTACAGTCACAAATATGTTTTATTGTATTCAGTGACAGAAATAAAGAACACTCTCTCACACACTCTTTGTTTTAAGTTCACTTTTGCAAACTAGGCCTCCTTTTAGCTATACTCCTGATACTATATAAATCAAATTAGACTGAATTGAAGCTGGATTTGAGTTAACCAGTTTGCACAAGGATCTCTAGATTTCTGCTCACTATGTCTGCTCCTGCATGCTTGAAACAAACCAGTCCATAGAATACGAAAAAGCAAAAATGAAGCTGAAGCCACTAAACCAAAGGCTCTCAAAGTTTTAATGCCTAACTGCCAATTTAGGGTGACACATCAAACACTTTAAGTGTTCTAATGCATCTGTTTGTGTGATGGTGGTTTATGTTAGGATCTGTCTTTTTTCTAAGGTTTATAAGCATTTTATAGGTGGCTTTTTTTTTTTTTCATTTCTTGACACCAGCTGTGACTATTAAGAAGATTTACTGTGTTTTGATGGCTCGAACAGAAGTTGCGAAATGAAGTGAAATGCTCCCTTGATCTAATTCTCATTAAGTGTGGATGGATGAAATGTACAGTATTGAATTCTTTCCTCAGTGCAGAAAATGCTCCCTAGAGCCACCATCGGCCCCGCATGACGCACTTTAAGAACCCTGGCACTAAATGAGCAGGGTCCTAAATCAACTCCTGGAAAATAAAGCCAACCAAGCTAACGAAGCGTGGTCTCATAACATAGATTGCATCCTTCAATTAACCTTTCTTCCTCACTATGGCGCTGGAAACAAAGCCGAACAGAACTGAGTTTAGAGGAACATGTGTAAACAGGATACAGCTGTGTACCAAAGAAATCTGGTGCTGGGAGCAGGCTGGTTAGAACATTTACTTTCAAATGGCCTTACAAATAGATTTGATCTTTCCAGTACACACAATCAGTGCTGATGTCTTGACAACGTTCACGTGAAGAGACGTGTGATGTGAATTCTTTAATAGGGTTATCATAGCAAGTGCAAACAGAACACTGCTTTTGCTGCATCACCACTGCACCACTGTGTATTTATGCCCTCGAACCAGGCAGAAGAGAAGTCAGCCGACAATAATTATACAGCATCCATTTTTTTTTTCTTGATTACTTAAATATTATTTAATTTTATGCCAGCTTCATTACTGTAAGCTCCCATGTTCTTCAGGACTACTGGAAGAAATGCTTCAGAAATTATACTTTAAAACACATAAATCCATGCTTCCAATGTTCCAATCCAATGCTTGTTTGGTTGGGGATGTTCAATCTCACTCTCTCATCTTTGCTAAGGTGGATGGAAAAGACCAAGGACATAAAGAACACTGAAGGGTGGACCTTACCATTGCTGTGTGTGCTGTTGTCCCTGTCCCACGCCTCCACTATCACAGTGAACGCTCGCTGAAACACAGAGAGGAGGAGACAGAGGTCAATACTAATACATACTGTGCACTAATACAGAAACAGCACAACGCACTTTCCTGGTCAAACTCAGACATGCCCAAGTTATGATGTAAACATGGCACACGATGGCAAGTTTACACAGAAACCCAGATATGAGCCGTCGTCACTCATAAACAGACCTGCATGACTACGTTCATACACTGACACACACACACATATTTGGCACAGAAGGTGAGAAGCAGTGGGAAAATTTGTCTTGTTCCCACACTGCTGTCACTGATTAGCTTCCAGGTGCCAATGGCTAGTTAAAAAGTGCAGCAACTGCTCTTTCAAAGAACAAAACATTCACCTGGAAATCACCAACGCACAGTTTCCATATTGTCCTTCATAGATCTGTTTTATGTTAATTATCTGTTTTCGGAGCCAAACACTAAATCCAGTCTCCCCTTGTCATTTCAAATTTAGTCAGAGATTCAGTCTCTTAATCACCTTCTCTAATTTTTCTCTCTTTTTTCCAGCTCCACTGGGAGGTCAGCACCCCCAGAGCTGGCAGGGATTTGATGACTTGCCGAAGGGCACTTTGGGGGGCTATATTGATCTCCAATAGGGAAATACATTTTTCCTGCCTTCTCCACAGAAATCTCCACAGGAAACTGTGTCCCAACTGGTTTCAAATGTCTAGGAACACTTATATTCTATCTATCGATTGTTTGTGTTTGCATGCCCATGATGGCTACTACCCCTTTCTTTGGGTTCATCATTAGAAATAAGAACAAAAAGTGGATTTCTGTGTTAAATAATACCGGTTACAGTAATTGTCGCACTCTATTGAGTGCTAAGCTACAGGGTTATGTGTATACGGTGTGCAAAAGCCCAGCATGCCTGCACACTATGCCCTACTTTCCAGAGGAGATGGACTCCACTGTCCCACAGCAACAAACTCAAACTCTGGATTGTTTCAGGTGCAGGGCTATTTTTTTCCCCCTTTTTTTTCACGGGCATCAGCAAACAAACTGAGATGGAGCTTGCTGTCTGTCAACTGCATGGGGCCGGGCGAGCAGCTGTGAGTTCCCATGACCCAAGTCTGACTCAGAGTGACTGAAGGCTGCAGGGAAGATTACAAGTGAGGTCACAAAGTGGCGCTAGGAGAGATTAAAGACGGAGAGCAAAAGACATGGGGTGAGGTAGAGAGCTCAGGGGCGGTGTGGTTCTTTAAAGGTAATTTTGTGGTGTGAAGATTTTTGGGTGGGTAACTGAAAAAAGATGCAGGTGAGACAAAAACACAAGTCAGATATTGTTCTTGGTACTTGAAAGGTGTAGTTTTTTTAGGGTGTGTTCATAACATGCAGGTTGGTACCCAGGAAAGCAAATGTAATCCTCTGCAAAAACAAGTCCAGAATTGAATACTTCATGCTTCATGGTAATTAGGGTGTGACTTAATGATTAATTATATAATGGAGAAAACATCAAAAATGATCAGTTTTTAAAAATATTCAGTTTTGTGAATGAGTTATTTTATGCTGAATGGGTGCACCAAATAAGTGTTTATTGTTTCTTTAGTCTTCTGGAACTCAGGTAGTTCTGTTCAAGTTAAGATTGCTCATAAATCAGACGTAAAAAAAAAAAAAAAAAAGATTTTTGGAATCTCAGTTTTGATTCAGGAGACAGACACCCTCTCTGCTTTTAAGATTAGGCTTAAAACTTTTCTTTTTGAGACAGTGCGTTTCAGGTAATTTTACGGAGTAACGAGAAAGTAATGTAACGAGTAGTGTAATGAATTACTTTTTCTGGCAAGTAATTAAGTAACGTACTGCGTTACTTTTAAGAAAATTAACGAGTAATGTGTAAATACATGTTTTTGAGTAATGACCCCAACAATGCAAATCAATCAGTACAGAGCTATGACTCATATTTGACTGAATGCAAATGAGAATATCAGCAAGTTGGATGATTTAATAGGACATAAAGTAGTAGAAGTAGAAGAAAGTGTGAAAGACACTCTTGTTTTTTTACTCTACACATCATGACCTTATTAACTTAAAAAAAACAGTTGCTCATGATGTTAAAAACCTGGGTACATAAAAGGTAAAGCTCCTGTCTTTAAATGCAGACCCCTGCTGGCCCGAGAGCCTCGTGTCCTACATCCCTTTCCTCTCATCTTAACTCAATTAATGCGTGTGCTTTCCCAATTCTAAATCTGAAAGTTGGACTGATCTCAGGCAGGCATGCCAAATTAGCAACGAAATCAAATGTGGGAAAGTAGAAATGAAATTTTACAGAGAGGTTTCGTAGCCCAGAGGTGTCTACGTAATGTCACAGAACTTCCAGAGAGAGCCAAATGCATTCACAGCAGCATTTTCTAACAGGCTCTTTCCTCCACTCCCTCTGTGAGTGTAAGCATGTGTTACAGCATTACCACAAGGGACAGAATGTGGAGGGAGCTGTAGTTTTCTCAACTTTTATTTTGTAATGCAACTATTACTTCAATCATCTGGTCAAGGAGCTTTATTCTACACTGCTAGACCAAGATTACAGCAGTAATAACTGGCAGTCAATCAGCCATACTCATTCAAAAATAATGTAGTCAAATGTCATTGCTGTTTAGGTACTTTTAGACACTGAAACTCATTGAACTCCCAACCATAAAGACTGTTTAATTATAGATTAATTCATGAATATAACAAAGAAAATCTAAACCAGCAAAACATGGCTTTATCATTAATGCAACACCAACTAAATCAAGAAAAGTTTGTATCTGAGAACCTGACTTAAAGCAATTATTTGATCAGTAACATAGTTACTTTTATTTTTCTGTCAATCAACAACAATGTTGATAAATAAGTAATAAAGATACAGAAGCTGGGACATAGAAATAATTTTCAAATTTATGCTCCTTTTTTTTAAGCACTGAACTGTTATGAAAACGCAATCATTTAGTAATAGGGGTGTAACAATGCATTGTAAAATGAAATAAGGAGGCTGTGGACAGGTTACTGACCTGAGAGGGCCTAATGCTGCAAATCTCTATCCAGCAAACGTAGTTTGAAATTTCCCCAAGTAAAAACTGGTCATAAAAACTACATATGAAGTTGTTTCCACAAACAACAGATTCCCTATTTCAAAGACTGGTATAGCCATGCAACGAAGAAAGCTTTCTTTTATAAATATGACAACATCTGATAGGCAATTTTTTGCCAATCTGATTGGCAAATGGTTGAGAACATTCACTCTACATGCATAGATTAGTATTACCAGATAGTTATTTTTTAAACGCAAACAACATGTTTATGCCATTTATATTTATCTACATGTAAATTCTGTCTCACTGTGTGTTGCATGGCAAAGATACTTGTTTTGATTGTCACTGTTTAGGGGTGGGTGTAGCAGGAGATAGAGCAGGTCATCTACTAATTGGAAGATTGGTGGTTCGATCTGTGGCTGCTCCAGTCTGCATTCCAAAGTATTCTTGGGCAAGATACTGAACCCCGAGGTGCTCCCGATATGTTCATCATTTGTTAATGTTAGACAGACAGCACTTAGACGTAGAAAAACATGGTTGGCCAATGGTAATTCAATGTTGAAATGATTGCTTGGCTAGTATATAAGTATTTCTCAGGTCTAGCACATAATCCTAAAACTGTTCAGATTTGTTCCGATACTAATAATCCCCAAACTATGACGTCATTCTGACAACAATCTGAGCACAAAACCTCCTGATCAGACCGGCTTCTTCTTCTTCAGTTATTCAGATGACACAGCAGTGATTTATGAGTGCAGCAAGAAGAAATAACTCTACTCTGAGTGAAAACAAGTGGACATTATCATAATCAATTTTCCCCTTGTAATCAGTTTTAAATGTCACAGCCACTGGCTTCCAGACAGATGGGGCTGTCCCCCAACCTCAGAGCACCTTGACATGAGTGTGTGTGTTTCTGTATATGAGTGTGTGTCATGGACTAAAGCAGTAGGCTATGTGTGTCACTGAAGGCCAGGAGCTTGAAGATCAAAGTGTCACGTCCCTGCAGTCTGCAGCGAGAGAACCTTATCTATCTGTGTGTGTGTGTGTGTGTGTGTGTGTGTGTGTGTGTGAGTGAGAGAGAGAGACATGAGGCTTGCGTTGTGGAAGGGAGGGGAGGAAGGGAGTGTGAGGGTGTGCTGGGAGACACTTGACACCTCCTAACCAATTTACAGGAGTCAGAGGGATTTGAGTTTTCATTAGGCGAGGAGAAACCAGCCCACTCCTCACCGCCTTCACCTGTTCAATGAATAAATTACTGCCTCGCCACGGCAGGAACAGCCGCCAGCGACACACAACTCTGCTGAGAATAAACTGTACAGTCTGGAGCTGCTCCACACACTGCGAATTATGTGTATCATACATGCTAATAAGCTTTCTTCTACTGAATTGCAGCTACTACAAAACTTGGGAGTTCTCGCTAGGATAATCCAAGTCACCGTGAGTTCCTTTCTCAGTGTACGGAAGGAAATTACGACTTTGTATAAAGCTGATTCAGGCTGTGGTGCAGCCCCACAATTCACCCTCTGTCTGAAACAAGCTGTTTTAGCTCCCTTCTCCTCTCTTTAAGCCAACTTTCTTCTGATTGGTTGCCCCTCAAAAACAAAATACTTGAACGGCAGGTGGGTGGGGCAACCAAATGTCTGATCACCATATTAGGGCGTTCCGCTCTCACTGATGTCATACAGAGCCAAGAGTAGAGAAAACTACCCAAAAAAAGAATGTTTAAGGCTGGGTGAAACCTGTATGACAGGTTGAATCTGTAATACTTTTACATAAATATATATTGGTTCATTTTCTGTATTGGTTTCTGTGCTTCATGTCAGGTTCTGAGTGTAACTTCATGTAAGTAAGTAAGTAGATACCAGAGCATAAAAAAAAAAAGAGTTAACCAAATGCAAGTCTAAAAAGATGAGTGATACTGCAGTCACCCTTAAAAATTAGATTTAAAATATTATTGTGGAAGAAAGAATGAATATTTGAGGTCATAAAATTTTACAGAGCTTGAATGACAGGCATGCAGTTTGGTTTGTAGTGCACCGGCTGTTATGTGGCATGTGCAGAAGCCACGTGGTCGTAAATTTACAGATCACAACAGCATCTGTACAAATGTTTCTGAGAACAAGTAAAGAAAGACAGGTAACAAAAAAAGTATATTTGAGCTTACATGAATGCAGCATAATTAAAAATGAATGTTACCATTATGAAAGCATACACCCTTCTTCAGTTATACCTCAAGGGATTAGTTTGGAGGCAGCAAACCGAACAGCTGAAACTAACAATTACAACTAACAACCATTTTGGCTCTAATGGGCACATCTAACAATCGTTTCATTTACTTCCACTTTAATTTGGGAAATCCTAATCACTGATTAGAAATAAGAAAGAATATCATGGTACAAACCCTTCAGAAGAACTGGGGAGCTAAAAATGAATGTCAAAAGCCTCCGTGTGTGAACAGTCAAAGAAATTTAAATCAGTGTGCAGCAGTGTAAAACTAATACCACAAGGATGTTGCATAAAAAAATGTGTAACATAATTTTTTTAATCTCTTGATGCATGCTCAATAATCCAGGTAAAAGAATCCCAAAAAGCTGAATCTGTTCATCTGGTTTTCAGTGGGAGAAATTTATTATTATTATTTTTTTAAGTTCTACACTCAAAGGTGGACTATAATCATGAGGAATGTTCTTTTAATTGAAAACTCACAGCAGCCGGGCAGTCTCACTCTGCAAAAGGAGTTAAAAAAAAATCCTGAGACCCAATTAACAACTTTTCTGGAGTTGTGATCTGAGGAAGAAAAAAAAACTAAAAGCAGCAGCAACACCTGTCACGTCACACCTGTTAGTCTATTGACATGAATAAAACATGTTGCTCCCGGCAGAGAGGGGCTTGGATGGTTAATTTAGCACGTTATTAACAGAACAAGCCCAGCACCCCTCCACCCACTGCCACCTCTTCTCTCTAAGGAGGCCCCAATGTGCCAACCCTCCCCGAGGAGGCCTCGTTCAGACAGCAAATCTAATCAAAGCTAATCTAATCAGGTCTTTATACTGAGCTGCAGAATGGTGAAATGACCCAATTCACTTTTCCCACACCAAACGCGTGAAAAGCTATTTCTGTCGCTCCAGGTCACGCCGCCTCCTCCGGCAACAGAGAGGATTTCTGTGAATTCGCCTTTCATATTATCAGAAAATACCACCTTAAATCCATTAGTTAGTCCTGAGTGATATGACTAAAAAGAAATGTGACTTTCTCTAATCATACATGTGCAATAAGATATTTTTTTTTAACTCCATATGATGCTTCTCCAAATTTCAATTGAATACCGTTTTTAACAAAGCCCAACTTACTCTGGAAGTCACAGCATGTACAGAGATAAAATCTGAGTTCAACAATCACTTTTTCATTACCACCTCATCAAATCGTCTGTAATCAGATGCTGCCGCTGGGAATCTGGCTGCACTTACTCAACCTACACTAACACAGCCACTGTGCTTGTAGAAGTGTGTATCACAACCACAAGTGGGGAACTGATGTTTTTCTCTGTTTTACTGTGTTATTCTTGGAGTACTACCACAATCACTCATCTCTTAACTGGTAATCTTGGAGGAGCACAATAGGTACTGTGGATCTGATTCTGGCTTTCCTGCTCTATGAGACGGTGAACAAAACACTACAATGAAACCTACAAGTTGGTCAGAAAGTAGAAAGAGGTAGAAAGAAAAATTAAAACGAGAACACTGAGCAGAATGTAAAAAATAGCATCCTACTTAAGTGTGAGCATGAGTATAATCTCAACTTTATTACATTTGTGGCTTTAAATTGTGCAGATTCTCTACAAACCTGTGCGCCGATTTATTGTAAGGAGTGCGTCTGTGATTATTTCAAATGCTTGGCTGAAGCTGCTGATTTGATAACAGGCTGTAAACACATTGAAGTGCTGGAAAAGACCAGAAAGGGAGAGCCAAATTCAGACCAACCGTGATCGTAAAAGTCCACAGCCGCTCACTGAGAAAATCCACTTTGTTTATTTATTTATTTATTTATTTATTAATTACAACCAACTGATTTCAAGAGTGAGCCAGAGTGATGTTTCACAGTGGAACTGAAATATAATTGTGTAGGTACCATGGTGAGTTTCTTGGGTAATGTGCAGTTCTAGAGGTGTAAGAGGCAGCAGGCTTTTTTCAGAGGAAGTTAAATTTCATACAAATGTAGGAATGTCACCTACAGAGAGCAAAGAAATGACACACACATGTATCCATACCGTGTGAACAAAAGCTGAAAAGATGAGTTTATTTGTTGATGGGCAGAAGATTCATCAATGATATAATGAGTGATTAATCACATTTAATAATGTCAAATCTTTGTATATTCTAGCTTCTCTAATGTGAGGTCTTGCAGCTTATTGTTACCTAACAATTCTAAAACTAAGGAAGAAATCTCAACACAAACGTCAACACCATACAGAGTACAGACTTCCCGGTATTTCCAATATTTATTATCTTACAGCAACGTCACTGTCTGCAATCTCTCTCAAAACTATGTCAGAAATATGTAGTTTATTGAACTGTATTGAACTGCAAATAAACAGTGCACTATTTTGCCTTAAATCCTCATCCAACAAACATCTCGGCTATGAGGGGGAAACCCCCATTCAGCACATGCACACACACCTGGCCAGTCAGCCAGCGAAATTTGATTGACCTAATTTTTGCATGCTGTGTCACATGTTGTTTATGATCCAATCTGGATCAAGTGATTAGGCCTGTAGTGGGAATAATTGTATTTTCAGGGTTTTTTTTCTTATTCACCCCTCTAAAGTTAAGCTGAGGTATGAAATGAACCCCAGCTTTCTAAGTCTGAGTTATTTACCTTTTGTTTAGACAAGACACGCAACGGTAAAATGGTATCTTAGTGTTGAGAAACCTGCAATTAACTCTTGTCTTCATGTTCTAACACTTAAAGACTAAACCCCAAACTCATTTATCAGCTGATCACTGATCATTGATCTTTTCGTATTTCCACTTGCAGCTGGTAAGTTGGAAATTGCCAAGACCCAAAGCCTGCGATACATACAATGGGTTAAATATGGGGCAATAATAATGACCAGAAGTGATAGAAGTGATAATGAGCATCATGCAGGTGTACTATGTGTCTTCTCTCTGGGTACCCTGGCTTCCTACCACAGTCTAAAGACATGCTTGCTAGGTTAACTGCTGATTCTAAATTTGCCATATGTTTGAATGTGAGCATGAATGATTGTCTCTCTGTCCTAGCCCTGTGATAGAATGGCGACCGTCCAGGGTGTACCCTGCCTCTCACCCTATGACAGTTAGTTTTTTTAGTTAGTCTTTTTGTGCAGCTATAAAATTATAGTTCTATGTTGTGTGACAAGACAACACTTGAAGTAGGTATGAACACCAGATTCAGCACTTCAGAACTCCAAAGTTTCTCAGATCCACTGCTGACAATTTGCCCAATGCAGCTGCTCTCCTATATCTCTCTTTCTCCGTTTCTATCTCTCTCTACAAGCTCTTTGTTTTGCTTTCCCTCCACTTGTCTTGTTAACTCAATATCTGGGCACAATAGCTGAGGTATAAAGTCATTGTTCCTGTTGAAAGGTGCGGTGACAAAGAGGTTAAAGCAGCCCTCATTTCCACAGCCCCACTGGGAAAGTGATATTCACGCCGTGGGAAAACCCTGACCGACTCCTTCAATAGTGGCTCACCTGAGCACAGATGTGACGAATAAACGGCCCACCTGCCCTTTGCTGCAATCACAACTCATTTTTTAACATGAAGACAAAGCGGGGGCAGAGTAACAAGGCAGAATCCAATGTTAGGTCTGAATGTTGTTTTAAATTAAACTCTTCAACAGCCGGCAAACTTTAAGTGGCGCGAGAGCAATTTGGGTCCAGAGTTGTACATTTATGCTAACATAGGTTTAATTTTAGTGTAACTGCAAAAGAAAACACATCAAGTCAGACAAAAAGATCAGAAACAGGTAGTTTGTATGTGCATGTAGGTACAAAAAAATACAAATGATTTTCTCACTTGTTCAACTGCTCTTTTCCAAAATCCTGACACACACTGTGAATTAATGAGAAGTTTTTCAAGTGTTCTAATGCACAGTTTGAACATCTACAGTTTAAAATTACTCAAGCGAACTACTTCACTGAGCTAGCTAACAACCTAACAAGTTGTTCTCATAGACAGCCTCAACTCTTGTCTATCAATAAAAAGTGACAGGAAACAAGAGCAGCAAATGAAAAATACCTCAAAGGTCAAAGAAATTTTTTTAAAAAGATAGAATAAACCAGGGCATTGAGGTAACTGGGCCCTTAATCCATCATTTCTCGGTCTCACTCACATACTGATGCTTGGCCATGCTTCATAATGTGACCTACTGGCCAAAACTTTGGTGTAACCTTCCAACATGCAGGTAAGTCTGATAAAGTTCAATAGGAGTAGGGTGGTCACAATACTAGAATTTCAAACTTGACAATGAGACCCAGGAAAACACTCAATATTGGATACCATTTTCAATACCCTGGGGGAAAATAAGAAATAAAGAGGCTTTTTTCTTTTATGAAGATAAGAACAATACATACATCATCAATGACAACACTATTTTTATGTTGTCTAACATAGTGCAAAAAAGTACAATAATGTGACTGTAAGATATATATATATATATATATATATATATATATATATATATATATATATATATATATATATATATTTATTTTCTTAA
>VUQS01021708.1:2612-12712 GCA_015108495.1 Heterochromis multidens | reverse complement strand
TAGGCCGGACGGCTCCCCGGCCTACGTCGGGCGGTGGAGGTATGTGGCGGGGTGTGGTTTGTGGCTCAGCTGCAGGGGAGGGGTGGAGCAGCGGGTTCAGAGGGGCCGGGATAGGGACGGCTGGTTGCCAGCTGAGAGTCATCATCTAATCATGCCTTCCATATTTCAGTAGGTCACCGGGACCCATTAGGGAGTCGTCGGTGGAGCTGCCTCCAGAGTGCACATACACTTTGCAGAAAATTGTAAATAAAAGCAACGTTCCAAAGCAATATCCCACAGTGTGCCAGGTCCTATTCTTACAGTAGGATTTCTTGATATCAGCCACTTCTTCTATCTGCCGTTGGTACATGCCGTGCAGGGGCCTGTCCTTCCATGATGGTTCCTGTTCTTGCTCCTCTTCTTTCTCGGGTTTCTGCTGCCTGAGGTATTCACTAAGCACATCATCAGTTGTGGCCATCTTCCTGATGTATTCATGGATGTTAGTTGTTTCATCCTGAATGGTGGTTCTGACACTCACTAGTCCTTGGCATCCTTCCTTCCGCTTAATATACTGTCTCAGGGTGTTGGATTTGGGGTGAACCCCTCCATGCATGGTAAGGAACTTTCTTGTCATGATGTCAGTGGCTTCTCTCTCCTCCTTTGGCCAGCTTATTATCTCAGCTGACTCCTCAGGACTTATCTTACTCTCTGCAGGTATTTGGCGGTTGCAGTTTTCCTAGTGGCCTCTTCATGCTTCCCATTTGCCTGTGGGATTCCAAGGCACTTATAGCTATCCTCATGTCTGCAGTGTTGCCTTCTGGTAGTGCAATCCCCTCAGTTCTGACTACCTTACCCTTTGTTACCATCCGACTACACTACCCGTCTTTGGAACAATAGGTCAGGGGTTTGAATCCTGACCAGGGCATGCATCCAGTAAGGGTCCACAGGCTAGGTACGTGAGTGAGAAGCATATAATTGAAGCCATACCGGCTTGGACGTTGCCCAGATTAGCAAGGTCCGCGTCAGTTGTTGAGGAGCCAGGACATACTAAAGGAACACTTTTAAATCAGAGTACAGCATCAAGTCAATTAAACTTCTGGGATATTGGTCTGGTCAGTTAAGTAGCAGAGTTGGTTGTTAACAACAGGTGCACTAGAGGAGCAACAATGAGACACCCCCCAAAACAGCAATGGTTTTACAGGTGGAGGCCATTGACATTTTTTCCCTCCTCATTCTTTCTGACTTTTTTTTACTAGTTATGCATTTTGCTAGGGTCAGTGTCCCTACTGGTAGCATGAGGTGATACCTGGATCCTACAGTGGTTGCACAGATAGTCCAACTCCTCCAGGATGGTACATTAATATGTGCCATTGCCAGAAGGTTTGTTGTTTCTCCCAGCACAGTCACAGTCTCAAGAGCATGGGAAATATTCCAGGAGACAGGCATTTACTCTAGAGGAGCTGGACAGGGCCGTAGAAGATCCTTAGCCCATAAGCAGGATTGGTATCTGCTCCTTTGAGCAAGGAGGAACAGGAAGAGCACTGCTAGAGCCCTACAAAATGACCTCTAGCAGGCTACTGGTATAAATGTCTCTGACCAAACAATCAGAAACAGACTTCATGAAGGTGGCCTGAGGGCCCAGCGTCTTCTAGTGGGCCCTCTGCACACTGCCCGGCACCGTGGAGTCCGTTTGGCATTTGCCATCGAATACCAGAATTGGCAGGTCCACCACTGGTACCCTGTGTTTTTCACAGATGAGAACAGGTTCACAGTGAGCACATGTGACAGAAGTGAAAGGTTCTGGAGAAGCTGTGGAGAACATTATGCTGCCTGTAACATCATTAAGCATGACCGGTTTGGTGGTGGCTCAGTGATGTTCTAGGGAAGCATATCCATGGAGGGACGCACAGACCTCTACAGGCTAGGCTACAGCACTCTGACTGCCATTAAGTATCAGGGTGAAATCCTTGAACCCATTGTCAGAACCTACACTGGTGCAGTGGATCCTGAGTTCCTGAGTGTATCAAGAGTATGCAAGCAGTTCCTGAAGGATGAAGGAATTGATACCATTGACTGCCCCCACACTCACCTGACCTAAATCCAATAGAACAACTCTGGGACATTATGTTTGGGTCCATCCGACGCCGCCAGGTTGCACCTCAGACTGTCCAGGAGCTCAATGATGCCCTGGTTCAGATCTGGGAGGAGATCCCCCAGGACACCATTCGTTGTCTCATGCCCCGACATGTCAGGCATGCATACAAGCACGTGGGGGCCATACAGGCCCCATTTGCAATAAGAAGGAGACTGAGCACAAATGACATCCATGGGAGAGTTCCCAGGCAAAAAGCACTGCTCACCAAAAAGAACACAAAGGTTCGTATCACATTTGCCAAAAAACATCTTGATGATCACCAAGACTTTTAGAAAAATATTCTGTGGACTGAAAATTTGAACTTTTTAGAAGGTCTTATATCTGGCATAAAACTAACACAGCATTTCATAAAAAGAACATCATACTGAAAGTCAAACATGGTGGTGGTAGTGTGATGGTCTGGGGCTGCTTTGCTGCTTCAGGACCTGGACGACTTGCTGTAACAGATGGAACCATGAATTGTACTCTACCAGAAAATAATGTCTGGCCATTAGTTTGTGTCCTGAAACTCATACTCACTGGGGTTATGCAGCAGGACAATGATCCAAAACACACCAGCAAGTCCACCTCTGATAGGACACTCCAAGGTTTTGGAGTGGCCTATTCAAAGTTCGGAATCAATTCAGATTGAGATACTTTGGCATGACCGTAAACAGGCCATTTATGCTCAAAAACTCTCCAATGTGGCTGAATTAAAACAATTCTGCAAAGAAGAGTGGGCCAAAATTTGCCTTGTCACTATAAAACATGGAATCCCAGTCATAGAAAGAGATAGTCCAAACCCATCAGAAAGGAAATATTTTGAAGCATGATGAGATGGACAAAATGCATCATTCAGCAGGCTCAATATTTATTTTGTGGCAGTCTGTTAATAGTGTTTGGTCTGTATCTGGAAATCAGATGAAAGAAGATTATCTGCAAGCCTTTCTACCAGAAATCTGGTCTCTTTCAGAAATCTTGTCTCTTTCCTTCGGTGTCTAGCAAAATCAAACAAAGATTTAGGCAATGATCTACTGTCTTCATTTTAAACTTACTTCTATTTTTTCTATCATTTTGAGATGATGATGACAGATCAACGTTGCTGCTCCACAAACACAAACAAACATTCATTTCAAAAAGGGCAGAGGTGCAAGCATTGATAATGTGTACACACTAGTTGGCACCTGAGTACAAGGGCACAGTTCAGCCTTCACATTAAAGTAGTGTAACAAGATTGCCTGAGTACTCAACAGTGAAAAATTCTAATCATTTTCCAAAAAGGCAAAATTGAAGGCTGCCAACTGTCTTATTCCCAAAGACTCCCCTTCTTCCTTTCCATATGCACCCCTACTGACAAGCCTCAGGAATACCTATGAAAACACCTTGGTTCCTTCTTATTGTAACTGATCTTAGTTTGCACACACGTTTGTTGCTCAAGTGTCCCTTTTAAGGGTGAGATACCAGCATTAAAATCTATAGATATAATCCATAGAAAATTACTATAATCTATAATATATAATAATTACTAAAAAGAATATTAATCATTCTACTGATTTAAAACATTAAATGGCCTAAATATCACCTTAACTAGCAAACTATTCGTAATTATGCTACCCAACATCATTGTCCATCTGCACAACCCTACAGTGTTTTTAGTGTGATTTATAATGAAATAAACATGTGAAAGAATTCTCTTGGGCACCTTAGTGGTGCAGTAGTTAGCACTGTTGCCTCACAGCAAGAAGCTCCTGTGTTCAAATCCACGATCTGGCCAGGGCCTTTCTGTATGGAGTTTGCATGTTCTCTCTGGGTACTCCAGCTTCCTCCCACAGTCCAAAGACATGATGTTAGTGGAGTTAAGTTAATTGATGATTCTAAATTGCCCATAGGTGCGAATGGCTGTCTGTCTCTCTGTTTTAGCTCTGCGACAGACTGGCGACCTGTCCAGGGTGTACCCTGCCTCTCGCCCTAAGACAGCTGGGATAGGCTCCACTGACTAACACATGTCAGATTTCATCCTTTACTAAACTTTTCCAGCAGGCTTGAGACCGTCTTGTATTTTGAGGCTGACATGCGTACATGCTTTGTGTCACATTTTTGCCTATATCACTGTACATGACAAGTAACACGATTAAGTAAGCCTGTTTTTAGCTTTTGAGTCAAGTGCACTAATGGGATTTGTGAGCCAAGGGCATGTGAAAAGGGAGATCCAGAAGTGTGTGACTGTGTGTGTGTTACTGAAGGGCTCTGGATTCTCTCTATCTCTGGGAGAAACCTACATCCCATCAGATAGAAACACCTGCTAACTGAGAGGTCTCAACAGCATCTGTGTGAGACGGGAGGCTGTGTCCTAACAGTCATTCAGCTTCTGGTTCTGGAAGGAGTAGCGAGCTGTTGGTGGATGGCTGCAGCCCTACAGGCACATAGACATAAAGGTAGTGATGCCAGACCTCCTGATGTTACCTGCTGTGTCTGCTCTCAATTCCCAGAACTCTCAACAGCAGCCTGTCTCTGTAGCTTCAGATCATCAGATTTTCTTCTGCTACCTAGACATGCAGTTCCCCAGTCTGTCCACACCATGTACAGGTAGGGCAGGCTACAAGAACAGGCATCCTTTCAATTGTTCATTTGTCAGCTGAAGATAGCTCTATCCAGATATGTTTAGTTTATCCAGCAAGGGAAGTTCAGGGAGGGTCAGCATGCTTCCACACTTTGGTCCAGATGCCGTATTCTGTCTTGATGAAGTCTAAGTGTTTTAAGTACTCAAAACCTGGAAATTCTGCCACCCACAAAGTTACTTTCAACAACAAACAAACAAAAGTGGATGTGTGAGTGTTTCTGTGAAATGGTTCATAGATTAGACAGCCTGCTACCACACAGCTAAAACTGCGCTGGCCCTGGGAGTTCAAATGTACTGCAACTTAAGAAAACACCAGCAAATAGAAAAATGCTGCAAAAGCACACAAAACACAATGGAAGTAGAAGGAAACACAATGGAAGTAGAAAAAACAAAATCTCACAAAACGCAATGGAAGTGCTTTTGGGCAAACATTGACATGACGGACCAGCTGCGGAAGTGACAGAAATTAAAACATGTGAAGGACTTCACTGAGACACGCTTAAACGAAGTGGAGGATTCTTCAGTGTTGTGAGGGAGAAAAAGATGAAGCCATCACAAAGCTATTAGCCGTTAACTTTTATCTTGTCACTTGCACAACTGTTATTGTCACGTTATTGTCTCCCCAAAAACACTTCTGTTGTTTTTTTGTGAGTTTTGTGTTGTTTTGTGAGCTTTTGCAGCGTTTTTTCTATGTCCGTTGTGTTTTATTCAACTTCTGTTGTGTTGTTTGCAGGATTTTTCTATTTGCTGGTGTTTCCTTTAGTTGCAGTCTTTTTGACCTTTCAGGGCCACTGTATAGAACTGTTGCAAACCTTTCCTGTTTGGCTAATATGTTTCATATTTTGGCTATTGATAGACTGGAACAACTGCCAAGTTTAGCATTTCATAATTCTTCTGCAGAGTTGTGTTCAGTATTAATTGAGTGCCATAACTTTTCCTTAAATAATATGCATAATTAGAAGAACTCTTCATTTGATTATTTGTGTTGTAATTGAAATTGTATAATTGATCTCAACTGGGATAGGCTCCAATAGCACTTTTAATGAAGCATAATGGAGAATTTAAAATGATCTGACAAATAATACGTGTAGTACAGCTTGTCTAAGATATGTGTTCTTCAGTTTTGGTGAGTGAACATCTAGCGATTTATTAACCTGTTACTCAGCGTAGTAAGCAGGTAGTTGTGTCTGCATGTTGCAATTGGTCCTCTGTATATTGTCAGCTCCATAAAGTTAATATGGTGGTGGCCAAATGCTCACATTGAGTCTTTTCTTTGAGTCTTTCTCCAGAAACCAGTGGGTGCCTACATCCACCTTTCATCTACAGTCTGTGGTTGCCACTTGATAAAAAATGATCTCCATGAAAACCTACATCAGCTGATGGCTGAACTGACACCCTTCAATGCATTAAATTAGCAAATCTCTTTTAGGGGACACTACTTAAACTGACTTAAAACTCTTCCTTTAGTTGCGGTTTCCCTGCAAGCCAATTTGCAAACCACCTCGACCTAATCACCTACTTTTTATGCTGTGTTTGAGTTAATCTCATGACTATTGTCAATAATGCCTGTTCTGTTCTGTACCCTAGGGTGGGCTGAGCAAGTGTTTTGCTGCTCTCCCATCTCATTTTTTTAAATGTATGGAAATGGAAGGGAAAGAGGGTGTGCAGGGAGGTCTCAGAACAGACTCATACATATAAATGTAATGGAATAGTCACTTTGATTTACCAGTTGAGCTGTGTTCCAACTGTTGCCTGTAATGATGTACTTTAGATCTTGACTAAAAGAATGATGTAGTGAATAAGTGGCCACAATAAGTTTTTTTCATAGATTGGTTGGGCTCAGCCTTAAAGATGTGGGGTAATGAGCTCAAACATTGGGATTGAGCTGGTAGAGCTGCTGCTCCTTTTAATTAAAACAGGAGCATTTTTCTGGGGTTTTCTGGGCAAGCCCTTCTAGAAGGAGACTCCAGGATAGACCCAGAACTTGCTGGATAATTATATATCTTATCATGCTTGGGAAATCCTTGGGATTCCCAAGGAAGAACCAGAAAACATTGCTGGGTAAAAGGACCTTTGGAATACCCTGCTTATCCCTGCTGACATCACCACAAAGAAAATGGATAGATGGATGGATGGATGGATGGATGGATGGATAACATTTTCCTAACTAAATTTTAGTTCTGCTGGCAGCGCTAAGAAGCTATTTAAGACTCTTAAAGTTTACCCTTAAAAGTGATAAGAGGAAACAGCTGGCTGAAGAAGCCAAGCACCCACTTTATGAACTCAGTAAGATAAACCAAATCAAATCTGTTTCCAGAGATCCAGCAGGAGACAGAAAAACACACTGGGCGCTTTTCTTGTATTCATACAGATAAGAGTAATAAGAAGGGTAATAAGTGTGCCCTTCTAGCTTCTTACCAGCAAGTTAGAAGGGCACACTGTAAAAAAACAAGCAAACTGTAATTTCACAGAATCTTTTTCTATACATTTTGCAGAATTTTCCTGTTATTTAAATAGAGTGTGCATTATTACATTCATTATCATATTGACGCTCCATAGTATAGTGGTTTACACATTTGCTTAGCAAATGAATGGTTACTTGTTCAATTCCAGCTGGTGTCAGAAAGGGCATCTGGTGTAAAACATGCAGAGCTACCTGCTGTGGCAAGGGAGCTGTAAAAAGTAGCCCTCCTTCTAGCACAGTCCTCTACCAAGGCCTGTGATAAGTACTTCCTTTATCCAAACTCCAACTTTTCACCAAGTCACATGAATTTCAGCTTGGTATCATTTGCATCTTTCTCACCATACAAGACCACCCAATCACACACACATTCATACAGCACTTTATCTAGAAAAAAAAAAAAAAAACCTGCTGGATGCTACACAGGAAACTTGGGGTTCAGCAACTTGCCCAAGACCACTTTAACGCATGCCCTAGAGGAGCCAGGGATCAATCCACTGACCTTCCAGTTGGTAGACAACCCACTCTACCACCTGAGCCACAGCCTCTTAGACAGGAACAGCCCAGAACCATCCACACTGGAAAAACCTTGTAATGACATTCCATACCTGGACTAGCAAAGGCCCCAGGGGGAAGGAGCAGTGACAATACGGTGGCAGGATGAGGTTAAAGCTGAGTAATGTGTAAGTGATGAGAATCCGAGTCATGAAAACACTGCAGGGACTGCTGAGATATCTCCCTGCTGAATGACCAGCTTGTGCCATTCACCTCCTCGACCGTCAGCTCAGCCTCAGATTGGCTCATCTTTGTTGACTTGAAATGCAGCATTCTTGGGCCGTCCTTACGGTGCAGTTTCAGTCAGGACTCAGCAGTGAATGCTTTATGTGTATGCCCTTCGACAAACCGGGTTTGACAGCCTGTGTGACCATCCTGGGGATTGCTGAGGATGACATGAGGGAGGGAAGGTAGGGGGAAGTAGAGGTGGCTCTAGGTGTAGGGGCAGCCCTGCAGTCAAATTGACATGTGCACAGAGCTAATTGGCCACACGGCACTTATGCAAAAACCTTTTAACTGTTTCCAGCCATCAAGCACCCTCTGATTCATTCTGACAGACCCTCTGCTCCACTTTGCATAAAGACGTGTAGGTGTTTAAAATTTCATCTGTCTCTCTCAGCAGAGGCCTATCATCACTGTCCAGGATTATTTCTCCATCAGGCTGTCAGCAAAATGCACAGCTCAGCAGGATATTAACCCTTTCATAGATCATTCAGCTGGTCCATCACATTTCTTTCTTAGTTTTACACAAGAACTTCATGGAAAATTGGTGCAACTGCTATCAGTCATCTTAAATTTGGAGCAATATAAAAATGCTGATCAGAAGGAGTATATTGGTCTCCAGGGAACTCATCACCACCCACCTGTCTCCCCAGTTGATTGCTTGGCACACTGCACCATTCACAGGACATCAATAAATTATCTGACAAAGGAGAACTTGAGATGTGAAATATATAAGGCTCAAAATTAACCCTCTTAAACCCATGTTATCTCCTACAGGATGTCTTTTAGGCTTTCCAATATAGAATATCCTTCGGTTTTGGGTGGTCTTTTTGTAGTTTTTGTCAGTGATCCCATCACTAATAGCATCATACTCAAGTTAATTGCTGTTAATTTAGCAGCACTGCTAAAAACAGGTCAGATGAGGAAAAACAGCAGACGGTTAAGACGATCTGACTACCCCCTAATAATTTTGTAAATAAATTTATCTTAATAAACATACAGAATTTTTTGCATGGAGAACATTTTAGAACCTTTTCCAGCAGAGGCAAAATAAAGTACACATGAATTACAGACATTACTGTTTATCAGAAATAAGAAGCAAAGACTCATTGTCTCTACTGAATGTTCTTACACCAATGGGCTTCATCCTGCAGTCTGATGTGTCAAAAACTACTGTCAGCATCTTGTGACTGTCTACATCAATACAAGCTGCCAATTGAAACTTCCACAGTCAATGCTGAGAGGTTCCTCGGTGACAGTGGCCTAAGTAACAGGATTATCAGCCACTAGACTGTGGTTTACATCCCATTTGGACCTTTTTTTTAATTTTCACTTGTTTCACTTATGTTTTTCTTTTGATTGTACTTGCTGCTTAGGTTTAGGCACTAAAAACTACTTGTTTTGTTTTAGGAAAAGATTGTGGTCTAAAATGAAAATAAAAAAGTACATTTATACAGTGGCTTTAAAAACAGGGTAAAAAGGAATAAACAATAGAAATAAAAAATCAAAATAAGTGAGTGAGAGGCCTATGTCACTAGTGCCATAACCAAAAATGCAATGTTCTGTCACCACAGGATACCTTTTGCAGAACAGTGAGATTCCAGTGGCTTTGACAAAAAAGCAGTATTTGATACCCCAGGAATGAGAATGGACTGACTTACACACATAGTTAACCTCCCGTGGTTCAGGGTTGAGCTAGGAAAAACCTTGATCTATAAGAGAAAATGAAGATTAATTATAAAATTCCCCAAAGTGGGGACACCCATCACAGTTTACAGACCCACATGTATTAAAAAAAAATGCTTTGCACACATAATGTTGTGGAGCTAACACAGGGTAGTCTAACTAAAACCATATAGGGTATTCAATTCAATTCAGTTTTATTTATACAGCGCCAAATCACAACAACAGTTGCCTCAAGGCGCTTTATATTGTAAGGTAAAGACCCTTCAATAATACAGAGAAATAAAGAAAACTCCAACAATCAGACAATCCCCTATGAGCAAGCACTTGGCAAAGGAAAAACTCCCTTTTAACAGGAAGAAACCTCCGGCAGAACCAGGCTCAGTGAGGGGCAGCCATCTGCCGCGACCAGTTGGGGGTGATTGTCAGTTGTTTGATTGTTAATA
>VUQS01021706.1:0-17314 GCA_015108495.1 Heterochromis multidens | reverse complement strand
AAAGGTGAGGAGATGATGTGTAAACAGAGGGCCAGACTGCATGAACTCAAAGATCAATTGAACTCTATTCAGATTTTGATTATTTCATTGACTCTTAGGCATACAGAAGAGTTAAAATATCCCAAAATACATTAACTGGATCAGAGGAGTGAACAGATGGCAAAAACATAAAGAAAATATCTGTATTTATCTGGTAAACATTTGGAATTTTTTGTTTTCTTTCTTTGGAATTTCAGGAATAACCATACTTAACAACATATCCTAAAATGAACATTGTTCGTACTAAAAAAATCAAAGTGGGACTTAAATAGCGTTCATTAGAAAAGGGATAAGATTTAATACAAGATGAACATAATGGAGTTTTGGTAATAAGACCTATGATTGGTGGGAATGTCATATCAAATCCCTTTCACTTGAAAACAATGTGAATAAAGGCTATTCCAATGTTATAAAATGTTTCTGGACCCATACAAAGAACAGTACTGCATGTGTTGAGAGGAAGTTACTGTAGAACTCTTTGTCTTGTAAGGCAAGACTAAGGTGCGCCTGCAAGAACGCATGAATATGTTAAAACTTAACATCTAAAACTATGGAATAAAAAAAAGAAACTACGCAGTAAATGATGAACATAAAATTAAAATGAGTAGTCTGACACTTTGGGAAATACACTATTAGAGTCAGAGCGATACCACTCTTATATACGTCTTTAAAATATGAATCTCCCCCTCAGTAATACCACAACCTGTTATTTGTAGGGTTTGTATAGATTTCACCAACAGAAAATGGTAATCTTTGAGCTTTTAGAGGTGCTGGTAGGTGGTTTTTACCTTCAGAAAAGCTGTTCACATGAGCTCTTTCCTCCCATTTATTTGTGCTAAGCTAATTTAACCTGCTGCTGGCTCTACACTTGTATAGATATGAGAGTGGTATCAAGCTTTTCATCTGCTAAAAATCAATGCAGTCTAATATAACAGTGCTGCATTTATGAAGACTACAGTGTTCAGTTAGTTTTGAAATCAAACACGGTCATTGATTTAACTTTATGATTATTTTCCAAGTCTGTGATTTGTGGTGCTGTTGATCTCTTAGGTTGTACTGGAAGCTGCTTCTGCTTCTTAGCCTGTTTAGACTCTACTGCCATACAGAAGAAGAAAAAGACACTACCTTCCACTGCACTCTTATTTAAAAGGGGGTTGCCACAGCGGGTAGCTCCGCGTGTTTGATTTAGCAGATCTTTTACACTGGATGCCCTTCCTGACACAACCTCAAAAGGATTTGTGTCTGGGGTTAGAAAAAAAACCAAAACAAACACATATCTGATTAAAATGCGTCCAATCTACCCTTCCAAGTAATCTCCTTATGCACCTCTTGTTCACTTCCAGAACTGCTGCTTTCTGACTGACTACTTGTAGTAGGACTACACGTCCTACTACAAGTAGGACTACTACTATGTAGAAGTGTGATGTGTGGTGGATTTCTGCCACTGGGTCAAAACGATGACGCTTCACCTTGAGTTTCATTTTGAGGAAGATGGGTGCCAAATCTGCAGAGTGAGGCAGGTCCTGATGTGTCAGTTTGGCCAAAAAAAAAGCTTCTTTTTCAAGATGGTACAGGCCACCGTTGAGGTTCTTTACCAACAAATGTTCTCACTTACGTGCCTCAGAACATTCATAGACAGTCTGACCCTGGTGGATAAACTGACCGCGCACAACTATGTGAATCTTGAAAAAACAACCATGCTCCTGTCATACTCCTGACCTAACGGGCTGCCATTGGGCTTGGGCTCTCGTCTACTGAAAACTGCTGTTTGGTCAGTTTGTTGAAGCTGACAAACTGACTCTGTCTCTCTTTTGAGGTTTGTGGTTAAATCAACGTACATGTGACATAAAAACAGTAGCAGCATTGAAAGTGGTCCAGAGGTGCACAAGCAGACTACTTTGAAAGGGAGATCAACCAAATTGAAATCAGGTACAGTTTTTGATTTTATTATAGGAGGTGTTATGGAACCCTTTGATCGCATCCCATCAGTATTGTGACCAAAACAATAGGTACATCATATTAATTCAATACAATTCAACAGAATTACAAACTATGCTCTCCAAAAAGTTGAATCAACACATACAGTAAATAAAACAGCTTCAACAAAAACTGAACACTATCACCTCCATGGAGAGGATTTAATGCAACACTCATTAGGTGTACCTAATAAACTGGCCACCACATGTAGTCTGCACAGCACAAGCAAGTGAAGTGTAATTTCCCAAAGTGTCAAACTCTTCTGCAACTACAACATCAAAGTATATGGCTGGTCAACCCTCGCAGTAGTCTGAAGGAACAAATTATTCAAGTGGTAGCAAGCAATAAAACTTAATAATAATAATAATAATAATAATATTAGAAACAATAAAAATTATAATGCTAATCACAGAAAGCACAGCTCAGTACAGAAAAAAATTCTGCTTTTGTGTCATGCTTTATCAAACACAGGTTTAAAATATGCATATTTGAGAATATTCATGCATATCCACACATAAACAACGTCTATGCATAGATACACACATACATATATTTATATTTGTATCTATGTAATCAAAATCCTGCCATTGAAAAAGATGCAACAGCATTTACAAAGAAGTGTACATAAATAGGATGCTGTGGTTTTTCAGGGTATAGCAGCACAATGGGAGAACAGAACAGAGTCCAGGTGGGCCTCAGGAGGGGTCTGGTCTGTCACTGGTGGATGTACGAGTCTCTGGCCCATTCCCCTGCCTCACCCCTCTTTTTAGGAGCTACCTCCCCTTCTCTGTCCCTCTCTCTGTCCCGGTCATAGTAGTGATGGTGGTGGTCACGTGCTGGCCGGTGATGGTGAGAGCGCTGCTTGTTCCGCTCGTTGTGGTCCTGTTCCCGCTCTTTGGAGCGGTGGTGTCCTGTGCTGTGACCTGCCTCGTCCCCCCCGGTGCGGTGATGGTGGTGGTGGTGATGGTGGTTGTGGTCCCGGTGGGGCAGTGGCTCGTAACGCTGTTGCTGCTGGGGGTGCCCCTCCCCTAGATCCTCGTCATCCTCCTCTTCCTGCTGGAGGCGCTGAGTGCGCAGCTCGGTACAAGCCGAGTCCTTGCTCTCTCGGCTCTCTCGGCTCTCAGGGGTCTCAGAGTCCAAAGTTTCTTGCCGGGAGAGGCCCCTGGCTCTACTGCTGTGATGGTGGTGGTGGTGATGATGGTTGTGGTGCTCAGTCCTGGTGGAAGATGACCGGTGGTGAATGTGCTGGGCTCTCTTAGACGGCTCAGTCCTAAGGGGCCTCTCCTCCTCATTGCCCTCCCCCTCAGCCTCTGCATCAGCGTCACCCTGGTCCAGGCTCTGGTGGTGGTGATGATGGTGGTGACGATGATGATGGTGCTGGTAATCCTCTCTGGAGCCTTTCCTCTCCACTTTATCTCCCTTCTGCTCTGTACTGTTGCCCTGAGATTAGCGACACACATCAGTCAGTCAGTACGATGACACAAACAAGGCCATAAAACATCACTGCAAGCACACACAAACTAAAACTCACATCACCCCTGTTGTATCACTTAAATTCACACAAAACTACAAAGAATAAGATGTCACACTTGAACACACACACTTTCTTGTCAAATCCATTCACGGTTGACTCCGACCCTGGAGTGAGAACTCAAAAAAGCAAGGTGCACTCCTCAGTTTCAGCTTTCATCACTCGACCTCGCCACACTTACCACACTAGCAAATACATGTCAAGCTCACTCCTGCTCCTCATCAATATCAGCGTTTTCTTCACTTTCAGTCTTACATTGTGATGGCAGTGGATGGAGAAAGGGCAGAGATAAGGGGATTATGCAGCATTTACAAATTACTCAAATGGCCCATAAGGGTGATGGTTGTTATAAAAGTCACTTATTAAATCGACAAAAATGCTGATTTACTGCTGAGCTGGCAAATGCTGAAAAGAAATTATATTTAGAAGTGAAATAAAGGATTTCATGTTTCACTCCAACTCTCTACCTCCAAACTGTCTCTAAACCTCATCCATTCTTTTATTATATTGAGTTGTACTTTTTTTTTGGTAATTAAACTTCAGGGGTCTCCTGAATCATCAACATCAGCCGTGATTAGTCGCATTAACATGATAACAGCATCGTTTTGACCCGTTAATGAGTTTTCTTGCCATCTGCAAACTACAAATAAAGCTTAATTCTCTTTTCTTGCTGTCAGCTCCCACGCTCCAGTTTGTCCTTTCATATTTGATCTTTTCTCTGATGTCGTTTCTCTTTAAGCAGCAGAAGGTTCTCTCTGACTCTTAAATTCAGCTCTTTTCTTATTATTTCATACCTGTGTACCTATCCTAAATAAAATAAATTGTTCTTAATTTACACATTGCCTGTAGTGCATATATTAAAGAAAAACATTCTCTTTTCTCTGATCGTTTTTCCTACACTGAGCAGAGTGTAATTCTTCAAAGTCTGATGAATACAAGCTCTGATTTCCTTCATTTCTTCCTTTCTAATGCTGCTTCCCACACTTTTTGTTTTCTCCTGTGTATCCACAGATCCCCTCCCATTCCATGGCCTCCATTGGCCCAGAGTCTGCTCAGCACTTGTACCTGCACACCGGAGACCGGAGCCGTGCTGGAAGGCAGGGTGGCTGTGGGTAGCTTTGCTAGCACTGGGTCAGGGGGGCTGCAGCTGGTTGGGTGAGTGCTTTTCCAGTAGGCCTCCAGGTAATCGGCCATATGCTCACATGCGTCCTCCAGCTGGTTCTCATCAAGAATGATGTCAAACATTTCCTGCAAAAGTCAAGACGGGCGCAGTCAGAGTTGAAGGAAATGAAACAGAGACATGACAAGGTCAAGAAAACCAGCCAGTGCTCATGAGGAATTTCACAGTAAGAGACTTAAAATGATCTTTAAGGAAACAAAAACTGATAAAAACATCAGGGCATGTTAGAAACAACCCACAGAATTAAACCCTAAATGACATTAAGTGTTCATTTTGCAGAAAATCTTAAACTGCGAATCCCTAAAGATATTGACTGCTATTTAAATTAAATTAAGCCTGCACTTTCACAAGACTGGAGTGCTTGCCTCATTTTCTAAAATAATAAGTAAGCAGATTAGAGAGGAACAGAAATAGAATTGGCAGCAATGATAAAGGAATAAACAAAACCTGACTTCAGACATGCACAAATTAAAACCCAGAGCCAAAAAAGAACAAAACTCCGAGTTATTTTACACACTGGATTAAAATTGGCAGTAATTTAGGTCCGGTGTGGAGACTTACAGGAGGGCACTGAGCCAGCTTGTCGGCAGCTACCATCTGGACATTGAGGTGTTTGGCCTGAGACTTGCCTCTAGACTTGATGAGCCGCTGCAACACCTGAAGGCAAATGAGGACAGAAGGCAACAAGGTCACGGCTGTTTTTGACAAGCTTAAATTAAGGCTTTGTGTGGGCAACATTCAAGTTTGTCAACTTTAGACTGTAGCTTCTTTTGGAGGTGGACAATTACAGTCATTACTTGAGTTACATTTTGAGGCCTTTGTACTTCCACATCTTAGAAGGATACACTTTACTCCACTACATCTGTCTGAAAGCTATAATTTTAATAATATTTCATATAAAAACACTGATAAGCTTACAAAATGTAACATTAGACTTTAAAAAATAAGATAGTAATTTATTTTCATTTTGGATCAGAACCTATTTAAAAATACATTTCTAGCTGAGACCCTGCTGTGAGTTGCTACAAAAGATTTTATACATCTTTTTTAACATATGCAACACTACCAAACACCTGTACACAGACATTAAAGTGTATAACCAGTTCCCCTTTAAGAACAGTATTGGTTAGCCTTAGAATTTGTTCTAACCTTAAGGATAAAATCAGATCACTTCTTGTAAACTGGTCAATTAAATATATCATTGGCACTTATATCTGATATTTAGAGCCTGACCAATATATTTTTGGTGACCAATATAATCACCCTGTCACATATACAGTACATTGGTATCATCGGGTATGTTGTCCAGTAAGCATGTGGGATGTTTTTTTTTTGTTTGTTTACAGAACATAATGCAGAAAAAGATGACTTCCCTCCCACAGAAATGGGGTAGTGGCATAGTTTGATCAGCAGAGCAGCTCTGACTCCATTGTATAAAGACACTCACAACACTGTCTACAGCACATGTAGCAGAGTATCATCACAGAGCAGACGTTGGTGCACAGACAAGCTGTGTCACTGTGGTTATCGGTAAGTGGCTAACTAGTTTGTTAAATAGATAATAAACAATCACCCTGTTTATTGTAACCCTAAAATGCTGCATGTGCAGTGTGTGTATATAATGTATATCCATCCAACTATACATTTTCTTAACCACTGATGCCACTATGCGTATACAGTCTATATACTATACAAAAAAACAGTCTATGCTGCTACTTTTTGTCTTGAAATATAAATTTTCTTTCATTTTCTTTTTTTATCCGCTACTACTGCAGAAGGTGGTGGTAATACACCTATAAAATAAAAATTGAAAACTTGCCACTAACTACCAGGTTCGTGCCACACGGTGATTTTAGATGGCTAATGTCCAACTACAGTCATTAAAAAGTCTTTTGTGTCCCTCAAAAAATAATTATAAGCTCCCCTAAGTAAAGGCTGATACAGCTATGACCATTTTGGGAGGGGTGAAAATTGAAGAGTAGTATTGCTTGAAATAAATCCCTAATCACTATTGGAATTTTTTGCTGCCTAAAAACTGGCATTTAACCCCTAAAATCTAATACTGATAAAATTTATCCACATATCAGTGAAAGGAGCGGTTAATCCGCAGAACAAGTCATTTTACTTTTGATACTTGCAGAATATTTAGCTGATAAGGCGTCTTAAATTTATGTAGTTTTTAATGGAGTACTTTTAATCATTTCACTGCTATTTATACAAATACAGCATATTAAGTTACCCTTAGTGTATAAGAAGCAATAGTAGGGTATATTTACGAGGCCAGGTGAGTGTGATTTACTCTGCCGCCACTTTGATTTAAAGCTTGCATCTCATGTCTGTTCATCAGCTATGCTTTCTCTCATTTTCTGAGATGTGCTTTTTATTGATCACTGACTCATGAGCCTTTTGTACACTTGCTGAAGGTCAAAGTGATGAATCAGTCCTCTCACGCATTTTCTCGCTCTCAAAGTAGCAGTCACGTCTGACATGCTGGATTTAAAGCCAGGCAGCAGTTACAGAGAGACAATACAAGCGGTGACAAGACAGGACGACATGAAGACAGACACACAAACCAGTGGAGCTGACTGATACTTTTATGAGAGTACAGGGAACATCTGCTGAAACGTTTTCATCTGTCGCACTGTCCTTAATTTCCATCATAGCACACATACACTGGCAAGTCCGTCTGTGTCTCTCCTTTCCTTCAAACATAATTTTTCTCACCTTGGGTGAGGTGATCTTGACGTAGACAATGATGGGGGCGAGGGAAGTCTTCCCCAGCTGTGACGGGTGGTTGATGGTATCAGCGTCCAGAACCACCAGCTGTAACGTCCGCGCCAACTCGAAAATCCGCTCGATCTCACTCTGGACTTCAGCTGAAGGGAGACACACAGGTTCGGATTTATTCTTTTCAGAGCAGGAAATAATTTCTTATCAGTCCTCAGGGGGGTTTACCATGATAGTATTTTGTGTAAACAGCGGTTTGTTTTGCACTTTGTTTATCAGTGGCACACTTACTCTTTTCTTTCTTCGCCACTTGACTGAAATCACCTCATTCTCACCCCTTATTAAAAGTCTGCACTCCCTTTCACTCACTCTTTTTCACCTTCACACAGGACGGCAGTCCTGGTAATCAAGTTTAAGCTACCCTTTTCTTTGTTAGCATAACCAATAACTTTATTTACCTTTATGGAAGTTTATGACTAAGTGCCTGAAGTCTAATCTTGTCTTTGTTTATTTTCCAGACTGAACAGTCCATGGGTGTTCTTCCCCCATTCACATTCACAACTGCAATTAATTTAAAGTTGGATAAATAAACATTTATGCACCAGATCATAATTTAATAGCTGATTTCTTTCATGCATTCTTACCAGATGTCCTTAATAATAAAGTTTACTTCTGAAACCCCTGATTAACACCAATATATCCTCTGTGGCTGACTATCAAAAGCATCACAGAACAGTAGTTAAAAAGTTGTTTTAATCCTCCTCTTTGAGAAAAATCAGAAAGCTGTCATTTCTCCCTGGATCATACATGTATACATATTGTTTTTTAAATTATTTCAAAAGTTATTTTAATCCAAAGAATACTTCATGATCACTAATAAAACAAAAAGAGAAAAATACAAATGATCACGTCTTGTAACAACTGGGTTTGTTATTGTAGATCAGGTCTAAGTGCTCTAAGAATACAGCTGGGGTGACTGGAAATGAGCATAATAGGTATATATTATAAATATCTATAAAACTAGAGACACTCCTAACTCCATATTTTATTTTGGACTCTACTAGAGTAGCTGTTTATGATTTAAAGCTCAAAATAATCCTTATTTATCTTAAACTGCACCATGATGCAGCCCTTCTGTTCATCTACTGTCTGAGAGAAGTTGTTTTAGCTCCACCCCCTCTCTTTAAGTTAACTTTCCTCTAATTGGCTGCCTCGTGTAAACACAAGGTTTAAACAGCAGGTGACCATATTAGGGACATCCGCTCTCTGTGACATCATGCAGATCCAAGAGTATAAAAAACATTTGGAAAGTAAGTGTTTAGGGCAGTCTGAAGGGCTTTTGGCTCATAGGGATTACTTGTACTTATGCTGACCTCATTATTGGACACTAGGTTTAATATGACCATCCACCATTGTACAAGTATATATTTGACAGATTTATACCTGATGATGGTGCTAGATGAAAAAGGATCATGAGAGTCATTTCAATTTATTTCAAATATCTGTACAAAATTTTATAAATACATTAGTTGTTGAGACATCCCATCTTAATGTCATCTCTAGAGCCACACTGCCAGCAGGGCTAAAAAATGATTATTAGTTATTATTAAACATTAATTTTTATGACTGCTCAGAGGCCATCAGTCATATAGTATGTCTTTAAAAATCTGAATGTGCATCACTGATTTAGTGCTCAGCTCCCATCTTTCTGCCTCATAGAGACTTAAATATTCAAAAGACATCATGACTTCAGGGACACGGCTTGGAGACTAATAGCTCTCAGTGAGTGAGGAGCCACATTATGTTACCTCTAACAGACACTGACTCTTACATCACACAACTCCCACTCCAACAGATGACGACGTGACTTCAAAAACAATCCTACAAATATCTCAGGAAGGCACGAGTCCCAGTCCGAGAGAAATCACGGCCAAGCTTCATGACTTCCAGTCCCGACAGTCTGAAGATAACATGAAAACATTCCAGCCTAACAGCTCATTCAAAATCTCATTTTCCAACTTAAAAATGCCACAGAGGGTCTCAAGTTTCACTTGTTTCCAAGTTTTCCTGAAATAATTTCATCTATCTTAAAGGAGCACAACTTCGGGCCAATGTCACTTTTGATTATAGATATTCTCTTCAAAAGCCTGAAATGACATTGAAAGCAAATGCAAAATTCTTGCTCTTTTGGCAGGAAAACAAAGCCTTTTAGACACAAAAGAACAAAAGAATGACTTTTAGCAGCTAAATGACAAAACAGATCCCAAGTGGTCCTTAATTTTAAAAGCTTTAGGTTTAGTATATTAAATGAAACAGTAGGTTTGGCAAAGAGATTGTTTTGTAGAAGAAGAACAAGGTCAAAGATATAGTGTGGCAGCTCTCTGTAATCATTAAAAATGCACTTATAACACATGATTTGCTTCTATTTTATGCTTCTCCAATGACTTCTTCCTCTGCTGTGGCTGCTGACTGATGCTTCTGGTGATACATAGCAGAGATTAGCCTTGTCACCTCTGTTTGACTCTGGAATCTGTTTCATTCTAATCACATCTAAACCCCAATCAACCTCAGTCAAATCAGAGCAGCTCTTGAACTTATTATCGCATGTTTGTGCTCCATCTTTCATCCCAAACAAAAGAAACCAGCCAAGGCCATTCAGGGCCGTCTACAGTTATCGTTACCATTGTCAAGAGTTTCTTTAATCGTTTCCTTCCTTTTTACTACGTAAGCTGGTCTCCTTGAAAACATTATGAATCAAAACACCAGATGTTCCCAGGCGTGGAGATTTCTAACAAACTTACCCAAGTTTGAGCGTGTGTTGGAGCGTTCAATGATGGCGTGCTTGCTGGGATTGTTCAGGACTGAGCGTTTGGCAAGAGAGATGTCCGCCGTGACGCGAGTGATTGATATTCTGTCACAAGAAATGGGAGAAGTAATCAGTAGATCTGGACTTGAAACAAGATGTTGCTGAGGGCCGCAGTTTTTATCCATTGCATGAGCACATTTTCTGAAACACTGCTGCAGTTCTCAAAGCATTAAGAGCAATCATCACGTCATTATATGCAGTGAAGCCCTGTGGTGTGCATACTTCGAACAATTAACCTACACCGATCAGGCATGACATTATGACCACCTGCTTAATATTGTGTTGGCCCTCCTTTTGCTGCCAAAACAGCAACAAGCTGCGGTGCACTGTATATTCTGACACCTTTCTATCAGAACCAGCATTAACTTTTTCGGCAATTTGAGCTACAGTAGCTCATCTGTCGGATCGGACCACATGGACCAGCCTTCGCTCCCCACGTGCATCAGTGAGCCTTGGCCACCCTTGACCCTGTCGCTGGTTCACCTCTATTCCTTCCTTGGACCACTTTTGATAGATACTGACCATTGCAGACCGGGAACACCCCACAAGAGCTGCAGTTTGGGAGATCCTCTGACCCAGTTGTCTAGCCATCACAATTTGGCCCTCGTCAAACTCGCTCAAACCTTTACGCTTGCCCATTTTTCCTGTTTCTAACACATCGAGTTTGAGGACAAAATGTTCACTTGCTCCCTAATATATTCCACCCACTAATAGGTGCCATGATGAAGAGATAATCAGTGTTACTCACTTCACCTGTCAGTGGCCATAATGTTATGCCTGATCAGTGTATATTCAAAAATTAAATAAATGCATCTGTCAGTCCATCACTGCCACTAAAATTGAACTTCCCTTCATTGTTGCTTTAAGTAAAGAGAGTCTCATGTCGTAAAGGGATGTACAAAAACAGTCTCTTACCCTTTTAACTTCTCATTCAGACTTACACACAGAAACTCCAGGGTAAAGGGACAGTTCACCCTAAATTTAAATCTACATGTTTAACCTCTGACCTGCAGTACTGCTTGTTTTTGTTGACGTTTGGTTTCCAGATTTGGTGATACTGGCTGTGGAAATGTTTGCCTCTCTATTGAATATACTGGAACTGAATGGCACTTGCTTTGTGACGCTCAGTGCCCCCAAAAATACATCTGAAGAACTCAGCCGCAATTCTTTTGAGAAATCATGACCTAGTTACTCAAACAAAACAACAAAAAAATCCACAAACCCTGCTCTACTAAAAGTAGTATGTGACTTGTTAACATTACAGCTCAGCCGATTGGGACACCATTAATGTTTACATCCTAACATGATCACAAGCCTTTTGTCATGGATAAATGCAAAGAAAATATCCTTTAGACTGCTGTTCTTTATCTATTTATTTATTTCTCTTTTCTTTTAATGTTTATTAACTCTTTGTGAAGGCAGCTTCTGCAACAGCACTTGAGTCCACAACAAATTTCCCTAAGGGGCCAATAAAGTATATCGTATCATATTGTTTCTCTTCATTAAATGTATTGCAAACACCAATTTCAGGAAAAAGTCACTGTTGTCTTGTTTGTCAATACTAATACTATATCAAAACTGCTCGTCTGGTGGTTAAATAGCACCACCCTTCCCTCCACACATTGGGAGGTGGTTTAGGGAGGGTTGTGCGTGATTTTACTAACTTTTCCAAATTCTTTAGATACAACACACATGAGCTAAATAGCCTTAGCAGTTCAGTCAATGGTTGAACTCCCGGAGAGCCGGAGCTCTGCTGCATGTCATTCCTCTGCTCTCTTTCCCCACATATCCTGTCTATCTACTGTGTTATATAAATAAAGGAAAAGTATCCCACATAAAAACTGTGTGGATGTTGTTAGTCTCTGATCTGCATTTGCTCCTTCTTCACCAAGGTTATTCTAGGCAACTGAAACTAAACTAAAAACTAAGTGTGGAAAAACATTAACTGAAATAAAACTAACTAAAACAATATTTGTCCTTACAAAACTAAATAAAAAAAAATATACAAGAAATGTTTTTAGTTTTAGTCTTTGTCTGCTTGGTCAAATGTGTCAACGCAACCAGCCCGAGGAGGCTTTGGCGCATATGTTTGCTGGGACTGAGATGTCTGTGTGACTGTGGTTGTCTGTAGTTGTTTGCTTTGTTGTACTGTGTTACGTCTTGTTCTGAACCACCCATATCAAAATAACAAAAACTAAAACTAACACTGAAACTAGAGAAAAAAGAAACTAAACTGAAATGAGCACATCCACTCTGGAAACTAAATTAAACTGCATTGAATACAAATCAAAAAGGTAAAATTAAGTATAAATAATAACTTGAAGAATATACAAAATTGTAACAACTCTGGAAACAGTGCAGTGAACAGTTTGTTTGGGCATGTTACTAACTTTAGTAACATGAACTTACATAAGATAAAATCCCCCTAACATTATTAAATTAAACATTTATTTTTGAAACGTTTTCACATTTAGCTGCTGTATTTTGCTCATGAGGATTTACAATATGAGTATGCTTTATGTAAAACACGTCTTATGCAGCATACAACTGAGGATTCTGTATAAAAGCAACAAGAGATGCATACTTAAAAATAGGCTGTGAATCTGAGAATTGCACATGGTGTTTTAGGAATCTTGATTGCCATGTGAAAATTGTGCCAAACCAACTAAGAAAAATTAACACCAAATCAAAGGCAAATGCCAGAGAGCAGCACCACAGAATTACTTACAGGTGTAAATTTGTTTAAAACAAATAAACAGATCAAACAGTATTCTCCACAGCTGCTGATGGTCTGAGTGGATCTTAGTGTTGTGCAACTTCTAAACTGAAAAACGTCTCTGCTCTGGGTGGGAGGATGGACTCAACATTGAGTAAGGAGAATCCTGCTCTGCTCTAGGGCCCATTATGGCCTATTAAGGACATGGAGAGGGCCTATTTAAAGCAGCGGCACACATCTCCAGGCCAAACAAACTTGTTACACACTCCCTCAAGCTAACCTCGAGGGAGAGATAAATACCAGCCTATAGACTTGGAGAGGAAGAGTGCGGAAGGAAGCGGGACGGAAGCTTGTATTTTTAAAAAGTCATAGGGAACTTACCTTCCCTCAAATCTGTGTTTCAAAAAGTCAAACAATGCTTTTTGCATCATGTCTGTCACCTGTAGACAGGAGATTCAGGAGAGAGAATAAGAGTTGATGACTCTGGTTTTCTGATAATAAAGAAAATTCCATGTTGTGTTTGAAATGTCGACGCTTTGACTCACCTCATAGCCCTTCAGTGACGGTCCAACCAGAACCACGGGCCGCATGGAAGGCACAACGTCGTACGGAGGAATGTGTTCCGTCTTCAGAGGGAGAGAAGAAGAAAAACAGTTACACATTTATGGAGACAAAGTAAACACTCACCATCACAAATCACTTGAGGGGGTGGAAAAACAATGAACTAGACATTTTAAAAGCACTGAGACACTATGAACCATGAAACGGGACGTCTGAGCTGGCTCGACAAAACACAAACAAACTTTGATTTATAACCGATTTGGCATGTTGCTTCAGAAACTTTAATGATGACTTTTCAAAGCAGGTTACCATAAATGAAAATATTTATGTATGTCAGATCGAGTCTCTCGTGTCATGGTTCTGATGCCACTGAATAAAAGGGAAGCTAAATAACAGGAAAGGTTAGTCAGAGAGGGGGAAAGAAGTCAGAGTAGATCAACAGAAGCTACGACTGAAAACAGAAAATTAGGACACAGAAAAACTCACTCACTGCTGTTGGGATAAAGCGGGAGCTCAGTTTGTGGAACAGCCTGTTTAAATCCAAATTGAAAAATAACCCATATTCAAAGACTTTGGATATGTCATTGAACATTGGTGTGCTCATATCAAACACAGATTTTTTTTGGTATTTTCACAATTTATTGTAAATTTGCATTGCTTAATCAACAAAAAACTAGTTAATGCATATAAAAATAAATCAATAAAAATTTCTTTGTTGCAAACCTATTTAAAACATTTTTCCAAAGCAATTATAAAATAAATAGTCTTCTTATATACTCTTGCATCCTTGTTTATAATGAACTTACTGCTTCTGGTTATATATTTTTTTGGTGTAAATTATCATTATAAAGTCAATTTATGTGTAATTCTTCTTAATTCTTGAAAAAGTTTGCACACGGTTTCTGTCATGGTTCCTGGGTTGTTGACCCAGTGTTCTGAGTTTCTGGACCTTCTGATGTTTATGAATATTCCATACTGATTCTTGGTTTGTGTAATGTCTATATTTGCTTCATGTAGTCTTGGTCTAATTTTCAGTTATCTTAGAGTTATATCTCCCCGTGTCCCATCCTCTTGTGTCTACTCTCCCGTGTTAAGTTTATTCATGTGTCTGTCTCTGTCTGCAGCTCTCTCTCTCTCGGTCTCTGTGTCTGGTCAGTGTTATCCAGCATGCCTCGTGTTCTTTGTCAGTCATGTCTGTTTGTTACTCTTCCCCAGTGTCAAGTTCACGTGTCCTAGTCTGAGTCTCAGTGAGTGTTATGTTTCCTGTTTTACTTTGATAGTCCCTCATCTCTTGTGCATTATGTTCAGTTTTGCTTCCCCTGTCTCGTTACTCCATGATTTAGCTCACCTGTGTTCCCTGGTGTTCTCCATCTCCCTGATTTCCTCACGTGTGTATTTAAGCCCTCAGTTTTCCTTAATTCCTTGTTACGTTGTCGTTGTCCTTCCCCTGGCTGTGTATTCTCTCCCTGCGTTTCCTCGTTTCCATGTTTCTAGTTCAGTTCATTTTTTTATTTCCTAAATCTCTGAGTGTTTATTATTATTTAAGTTTAGTTTCGTCTCCGAGTCCTGTATTTGGGTCCAACCACACAGCAAAACGTGACATGTTGAACACAATCATGTATTTAGGAGTATGAAGAGTCTTTACTAGACAAATAACTGAGAGAAGAAAGCCATTCCCCAAAGCAGTCGTGATGTAGAGAAAACACAGGAAGACATAGAAATACTTAACATGAGGGATGTTGGAAAACCCACTGAGATAAAATTTTGCAGGGTGAACAAATGAGGAATTAAAAATAGTTGTGGCTTTTTCTTCTGAGTCCATCTGTTTCCCTAGATATAATAAAAGTAAATACACAACATATAGCAGAAGATGATGAAATTAATACAATTTAGCAATTGCTTGATGAAAGTTGCTGTAATCAAATTCACCGCAAACAACATTAACAGTGCACTAAAGTGAGTTGTCTTCTGACCAACCTAGTCAGTGGTGCAGGTGCTAAGACTGTGGTGCAGGATAGCCTGCACCAAATTGTGGACTCTTAACCAGGGAGTTTACCTTATGACAAACAGCTATCACCTGACATCTTTGCTAACCTCTTATAGAGGCAGGTTTTCTAAAACTGGAATACTAATTACAGTGGTCTACAACTACAAGTCTCTACCATAGTCTATCATCAGGTGGAAGAAATCCAGAACCTTGTGGTTTAACACAGAGCCAACAACTCATCCATTTTCCTTGTTGTCCACTGGTCTCCACTTCCTTTATTAGCCCTTGGTGTGTGTGTGTGTATTGGTGTAAGTGGTATGGATGGACACGTGACCTGACTCTGTACCTGGGCTCCGCGGACATTGGGACATTTTCCAGTGTATTCCAGTGTCCTCATAAAACATGGATTGTAAATGCATTTTTTTTAGTATCTAAATAACACTTTTTCTCTTTTCTTTGAAAATCTTCTTTAGCTTTTGACCTGATTTTGAGTGTATCCTAGTGTAAATGCATTTATTACAGTGTAATTAACATATTTTCTCTTTTGCTTTAAAAGTCCTTCTATACCTGTCACATGATTTCGAGTGTATCCCAGTGTATCAGACAGCGTAGCCTAGAGTTTATATCAATACTGCACTTTCATACATTTTTTCGATACACACGGACGAACTTCTTTGTGATTGGCTGGTTTATGCCTATGGGCGGTACCTACAGGAATCAGGTTATAAACACTGCCCAGATACCACGTGTTGGCTGTTTAAAGATAAAATGTCATCAAGGATGTGAAGGAGCAGCTCAACTTAATTCATATATTGGAACATTAAAAACATACAGATAAGCATTTTTACTGTAAAATGCACCATGTCTACAACAATATGTGAAATCACTGGGGCATAGGCCTATATTAAACTGGTTTAGATTAGGCTCTATGGACTATTAGCTAGCCTTTGGAAAAGTGAGACTACCTCAGGCAGCTATTTAGGGGTTGTCATTAAGGGAAGCAAGGGTATAATTGTATAATTTTATTTTTTTCCCTTTTGTTATGCCTGCGAAAACACCATTCTTACACTATATCTTGACTAAGCACTCCCAGTACCGGGATCACACTGCGTCACTAATTAAAACATGATATGCAGTCGCCATTTTAGGAATATCACAACCATTTTGAAAAGGTCAAAAGTGGGCCTTTAAAAATATGTAAATAAAAGGATGAAATAAGACATTGCGCACAGCAACACGTAGCGCAACGTGTAAGGATGAGTCCGCTGTTCGGTCGTGTTTCTTATTTATATTTGTTTTTATATTTAACACGTTCGTGCTAAGTGATGCTGTAGCTCACCAATCAAGGCAACTTTGCTTCATTTCCCCTTTGATGCATTAAATTAAAATGATCTTTATGAGATTCATAAGGAATTGAATCTGCCCCTTTATAGTTTTGTGTTCCATCTCCACATACAACCTATGCTTGCAACTCACACGTGCATGGGCTCGTGCACAGAAGTTCAGACCCGGACTTCTGGATGCATGTGGGTGGCGGGTGTTCTGTTCTGTCATTATCAAACGGCAGAAAGCAGGAGGATATCTGACTGCTGAACTGATTTTTAAATCGGGGCGTCATGTGACTGTATGTTTGGCGCGACACTCTTTTATCTCCATCCATCCATCCATCCATCCATTTATTTAACCTCTTGTGCAATCTAGTGTTGAGGGGAGGCTGGAGCCAAGTGCTA
>VUQS01021705.1:0-15652 GCA_015108495.1 Heterochromis multidens | reverse complement strand
TTTTGGTGGTTTATTTTATGGAGGACTGAAAATGTCAAAATGTATGTAAATGAATACATGATTAAAAAAACCTTTTAAAATGCACCAAAAATGTGTTTATTTAATTCTCATATTTATTTACTTTATTTTTTCATTAATTTCTTCCCCCTCTTCAATTCTTATCTTCTGTAATAACTCAATGAAATATTCCACTAAATGTACCAAATATTTTAATTACTGCTTAATTTCATTTTGTATCAATTCCTCTAATCAGTTTATTTACTGATTTTTGTGCTCCCCTCTTTGTATTGTTAATTTTAAATAAATTCATGGGAAAATAAACACAAAGAATCAGAAATATACACTTCACATTTTATAGATTAATGCTGAAACATTTTTCAGAACATTACATAATATATTATGTAATGTTCTATATTACATACATATAATATATAGTTTTTTATGAAGTGATTATCGATTCCTGTATTTTTAAATTTTGGCTGGCTTGGTCCTCCATAACTATCAGAGCTCTCTGAACATGATCTTGAAATGTTTACATGTTTGTTTACATTTCTGCTGCCATGATGTCATTAAAGAAGCATGGAGGAGTTTCTGCCTCAGGGGCGGAGCTTAGACCGCTCTGCGTATCAGTGGTATAAAACAATCTTTAAATGATGATAAAACTCTCTCAGCTCCAGACAGACGGAGGAGGAGGAGTGATGAAGGTGATAAACGGAGACAGAAAAGGAGGCGGAGCTCTCACAGGGAAGATGGCGGCGGCGGTGCCCAGCAGCAACAGGGCGTGGTGGTGAGTCTGCGGCATGTCGGATGTTCGTATGCACTGAACCACGAGCTCCACGCTGAACTTGTCTTCATCCAGGACGTCTGCACAGAGTGAGGACAGCACAGTGAAGCACTGCACACACACACACACACACACCTTCATCCTCCTCCTCCTCCTCCTCCAACACCCACCTGCAGCCACAGGTCCTCCACCTGGAGACAGTTTGTGGCAGATGTTGAGCAGACAGCTGAGCAGCAGCTGTTTGGTGTACTCCATGTTGGTGTTATCATCACAGCATGGCTCCATACTCCTAATGACAAACAAAGTTATTATACAAATATTTTTTATCTATTTATTTATTGTTTTCCTTCTGTTTTTTTTATTTCTGTATCTTCTGTTTCTAAATCAACAAACAGAAAATAAATCAGGAAATATTCCACACAGCAGCAGCACCAGACTTCATTCAAAATTTGTCCAATTTTAGAGTCGACTTCATTTAGTTTTTCTGTGGCTGCCTGTCTGCAGCCCAGAGATTCTCAGACTCATTTCTGTCCTGAAAAACAAAATCCTGCTGCTCTTTTCAGATCAATCTAATCTTCATTTTATCAATCAATAATTTAATTGTGTGCAGACCAAACAGAAGTCAAATCAAGTATTTCCACACTGACTCTTGATGAGGAATTTTAGTACCGGGCTTCATACATTTTTCTTCCAGTTTTAGACTTTATTCAGTTTCTGTAGGGCTTCCTGTGTTCACATTAGTTCCTCTCCCATAACGAAAATCAATTCAAAATCATAATTGTCACACGTGTTACCTGGCGAGCAGAGAGAACATGATCGGCACCAACACCTGGGCTCTCTTCAGCTTCTTCTTGTGCTGCAGCAGCTCCAGGATCAGAGTGACTCTCTGCCACGACACAGCGCCCCCCTCTGGACCCACATTGCTGCTCTCCTGAGGTTTCCTGAACACACAAAGCAGCAGTTCATACTGTCTGATGTCAGCACAGCAACCACTCATCAAGGGCACACTTATAAAGACCTTCAGAGCCTGAAGCTGCTTCTGAGAAATCATGGCTCTTTTTTCCTTTTTCTGAAGGCTGAAGTTTTTCAGATAGTCTGGATTCATAAGCTGGAAATTTGTTCTGAAACTCTGGCAGCAGAGATCATTCTGTGGCTTTAAAATGTTTAAGTTTGAGCTGATGGTTAGAGTCTGCAAATGGGAACATAAAACAGGGCATCATCTGCATAAAAACTCACTTCTACTTTAATTCATACAGGGTTAACTTGTAGGAAGTGGGTTAAACAGGTGAGAGAATTATGTAACTTTTATGACTCAATAGATTTTGATCAATTGATCTTTTGTTCAATTATTAACTTGTTCACTGTTGATGCAAATGAGGTAAAAAAAAAAATGACAAAAACCTCCGACGTGACAGTAAATCTGCTCTGAACTGAAACCTCAGAAGCTCCATCGTGTTACTGCAACAATAAACCCAACAGATCACTGTGTCTGAGTGCAGGAAAGCGGATGAGACAACAGCGCCACCATCAGGACAAACTGTGAACTACAACTTTCATCGCTTTCAGAGAAGAATGTCAATAAAGCTGAATATGGAAGACAAACTGTCAAAATCAGAAAAACACAATTTTAAATAAAAAAAATAGTAAAAAAATTAAAATGAACCTACTTCTATATTTATATTTATTTTCTATTTGTAATAATTAGATTGTCTACTAATTCATTTATTTAAACGCTTTAAACGTGCATCCATTTATTTGACGTAAAAAAAACAAATAATCAAAAAAACAATAATTAATTTACTTTAATATTTATGATTCAACATCTATTTTTATTTGCATCTTTTATCATTTATGTATTCATTTATAATTAAATAATAAGTGGGAAAATAAATGAGGAAGTCAGTAAATTAAACAAAACTAAACACAGGAGCAAATTAAATCATAAATACATTTATGACACATTTTACCTAACACTCATAGCCTACAATTATTATAAATTTTTGCATTAATTTGCATATTTATTTTTTCCCCGAGTCGTTTGATAATATAATTTGTCAGTTTTGGTCAGCTCCAGAAAACAGGGAGGAGGATTAAGAGATAAATACAAAATATGAAAGATATAACTAATACATTTTGTTTACAGTTTTATTTTCTTAAAGGATGAACTACACGCTGAATATTTTATTTTTATGGTCAGAATTTGGAGATACACTTTTGTCTGAATCTCATCAGAAAATTTGAGCTTTCAAACAGCTTCAGCTGATTTTTATTAAAGCTGCAGAAATCTCAAACTCCTGCATTTTTCACCGTCTTCTACCTAAAGGTCACATCTCCTCCTATGATGTGACTGCAGGAACAACTGAGACACGTTTAAAGGCGTAAAATGATGGAAATACCTCTGCGACAGTCGGCTCCGGCGGGTTTGCTGCACTGTCACACTGACTTTGGGTTTTTCTGGAGGAGCAAGCTCATTGGCCAACAGCTGACCGTCAACGATGATCTGAGGAAAACAAGAAAGATGGAAACTTCAGCGTGCACCACGACTCGTAATCAATTCATCTGATTATTTCTGAAACAAATAACCTCCTATAAACAGAAAAAATTAGAAAATCTTTTAATTTCTAACTTAATTTTTCTTTTTTTAATTGATCTTTTACGACAAGGAAAAATCTAAATGTTAAATTTAAGAACCAATTTGTGCTTAAAAAAAAAATTAACTGTTAATGTTTTCGATTAAAATAATTGGTTGGTCTGCAGATCTTGTGGGGTTTCTCCTGATGATGTCACAGGATGGCTGTTTTAAAGTGCAGTGGCGGTTGCTGGGCAGAGGATCTCGGCTCACCCCTTTAAAGATGCTGCTGATGGTGTTGGCCACCGGCGGACTCCTGCTCTCCACCAGCAGGTCAAACATGGCCGACAGCAGCTTCTGCTGCACCTTCTCGTCTGCGAGGCCCGAGAAGAACGGCTTTGTGATCTGCAGAGAGACGCAGAGACGTCTGAACACCAAATCCAGAGAGTCTTCACCAGCTAACATCTGCATTTACATCATCTTCATCAGCTAACTGAACATTTACCTGCAGGTTCAGGGGCTGGATTTTAATAACATGCACATCTTTTCAAACTGGGTTTACTCAAACTTTAGACCTGGTCTTAAATCCATTAATCTGGGCTTTAATCAAAGACTGTCAATAAAAGACGGACAGCCTCAGCGTACTTGGATGAGAGGGCAGAGTGTGAACTTGTGGAAAGTCTCCTGATTGGTGGATCTGAACTCCACATCCTCCTGACCTGCTCCAGAGCGATGATCTGCCAGCTCGGGACGTCGGTGTGCTGCTGGGTCGAGGTCTTCAGAGCTCTGATGAACAGATCCAGGCAGTTCTGGTCTTTAGCCAGCAGGGGGGCCGACGCCTCGTTGTACTTCCCCAGGACGAGCTGCAGCAGCTGCGCCTCGGCCCGCAGCAGGGTCGGCGTGTCGGGGCCGGTCTCCAGGAGGCGTTCCAGGACAGGAAGCAGGCTGGAGAGGACGGACTGAGAGGAGGTGGAGACGGGAAGGTCACGAGACAAAAAGGCATCGAATTTTAGACAAATGGCACTTTTAAAATCATCAGCCTGGATTTTGAGCAGCTTTCTTTACTCATTTTTATAAATCAAATCAAAACTCCAGAAGATAACAGATCAATCCATCATTAGCTCCACAGCAGAGATCTGATCACTGCATGAAGAGCTGCTGACTAAAACTTGTTTTTGACTCCAATCGTTTTCTTAAACGTTTTGTCTCTAAAATTTAAATAAATGCTGAAAAATAAGAGAAAATTTGGGGTTTCTTCAACATAAAAGCACTCAAAGACAGACTGGGGGTGCTGCGTATACACACACTACCTGATATAAGAGCATCACATCACGACATGCACAATGAGACGAGCACAGGCACGTCTGACAGCGAGAGCCACGTTTCAGTATGTCAATAAAGAAAAACATCCTCCAACACGGTGCGTGGAAGTTTCATGCTGTGACAATTCTGTGGCTCACGGGGCAGAGTGGACTGGATACTAATGAGAAGGTCGGTGGTTCGATACCCGGCATGCCAAATTATCCTCGGGTGTTAATGTTGGATTAAGAGCACTTAGGTGCTTGTGTGAATGTGTGAATGAGGCTCTTCTCAGATATAGAAAAGGGCTATGATGCTGCTTTGAGTTAGTGTGTCATCCACAGCAGCAGCTCACTGGACATCCTTTGTTTTGTTTGCATGCAGCTGCCTTTGAGCGCCACTTCAATAAAACACTTCAGTTTTTTTCCCTGTATTGTCAGAAATATCCTTATCGCAACTTTCCTTGAAATATGGTGATATCGTTCTACTAGACCAATCAACGACCATTTGGCAACCCCTGGTAACTCGGGAAAAAGGTGTGTTCCCTGACTGGTTGGCGAGTGGCTGCTCAGTGGTTACAGAGCACGCTGCACAGACGTTGCTTTGGTTACTAGCAGATTACCATAGTTGCCTGTAGTTTGCATGGAAGACGTCAACTCGCCGAGCTCACTCTCCAGGTGTGACGCACTTTTCAGTTTCACTGCAGCTCAGCAAGCGTTTGCAGACAAGTTGGCATCTTCCATGCAAACTACAGGCAACTACGGCAATCTGCTAGCAACCCAAGCAACTGTGAGGTGGTTTTCGGTGCAGCAACGTAGCAGCGGAGGTTGCCAGGGGATCACAAAGCTGCCATCATGACTCCGCGTTAACGAACAAATAAACTGTAGTTTTTTCAGTAAAATAAAAATGACCAATCAGCAATGAACAAACAGGTAAAACACAGGATATCAAAGTCAGCGGCAGCTCAGTGCAGGTGTTTCTGGCTCAGGTGTGTACCCGCGCCCCTCACCTGTCCGTTGACTTGGCTCAGCGCTCTCAGCAGGGCAGCGGTGGTGTACGACGGGCAGCTCGGAGTCTGAATGCTCTGCAGCAGCAGCTGCATCGCCGCTGCCAGCTTCTTCTGCTGCGGCTTCGCTTTGCTGGATGAAGACTCGTCGTGCAGCACGCCGAGAGCCTGTGAGCCGAAACAGGAAGTCAGAACAATGAATCCAGGAAGTCAACTCACAATTAATGTTTTAACTGCAGTTTATCACAGATTTAAATCACTCAGCGTTTAAGAGTCCTCACTGTGCTGAGGTACGAGGGGTCGGCGATGAGCTCCTCCGAGGTGGTCAGAAGCTTCTCTGTGATTGGCTGGAAGGGGGAGGTGTTGGCTGCTGATAGGCTCTGCAGAACACTGAGTGCCGCCCTCCGGACCTCCCGAACCGGAGAGGTGAGACAGCAGAGCAGAGACGGGACGACTGACACACACACACACACACACACACACACACACACACACACACACACACACACACACCTGAGTCAGGGGATTCATAAAGATCAAACTACAGATTCTGAGTTCATGTTTCTGATCAGTCAGATTTTATCAAACCTCCACAGCGTCCTCACACTTTCTGACTTTTTTATATTTTAACTGCTGACTGAATTTCATTAAATTTTAGGACATTTTATGATTTTAAAAAGTGAATAATAATTAACATTAAGAATAATAATTTTTATTTGAGGCCATAAGATCATAGAAGGATTCATAAACCTGAATAAAACTGCGAACAAATAATTTTTTCAATTTATTTTTTTAAACTTTTGATTTTTATAATTTTATTTTTTTTTTACATTTAAATTTTTGCTTTTAACTTTGAATTTATTTTTTACTTGATTTTTTAAAAACATTTAAACATTTTTTTCACTTTATTTTTGTTTACTTTTCTGGTTTTTATAATTTATATTTTATACTGTTTATTATTTTAAACTTTGATATTTTTCACATTTTATATATTAGTTTTTTGGTACTTTTGATTTTTTTAAAAACTTCTTTGACTGCGTTTATATATTTTTAGAAAACATCTCACCAGGTGAGTCGGCGGCTGCCAGCTCGTCCAGTGTGGCAGCAGGCTGGGCGCTCAGCAGAGCTCGGCCCATGTACAGCGCCTGAGTCTGCAGGACGGCGCCCACCTTCACATCCAGCTGGTCTCCATGGTTACTGCTGTATCCCCACAGCACGCACAGGAACCTGAAGAGCACTGGCAGCTCGCGCAGGTGGACCTGAAGGACGCGTACACAGCGTTAAAGTGACGGTTTCTCAGGTTAACGGATTGTTGCATCAAACTGAAACAGCACGTCCGTTTACAGGAAATGATGTCATACCTGGACGAGCAGCTTCATCAGCTCTCTGAAGCTGTCGGCTGTCACTCCCTCAGCGGCGCCGCTCATGATGACGCTAAAGAGGCGGCAGATCAGACCCAGGTAACAGCAGGTGTTTGTGTCGAGCTTCTCTGGGTTCCACCACGCTGCACCTGGAAGACAATCATGTGACCAGTCAGCTGACCAGTTTCTTCTTCTTCCTACGTTAACCTGCAGAGATCGCCTTCTTCGAGAGTTTTTACCTTTGAAGGAGGCGTCGTGACACCTGAGGCAGGAAATGAAGTCTCTGAGCAGAGCGACGAGGACAAAGCAGTACTCTCTGTCCAGCTGTTCACCTGGCTGCTGAGCACACCTGCTCAGGTAGAGCGCCGCCGCCTCAGAGAAGGAGGCAGGCACGGAGACGGGACGCTCAGCTTCCTGTTCAAAACACGCCCCCTATGTTACCCATGATGCAACCAGGTTCTGGTCCCACCTTTACAGTGACGTTTGTGTTATTGAGTTAAAGTCTGACCCACCTGTGTGGCGTCACTCCTCATGACCTCCAGCAGGTGGCGCTCCAGGAGCACGTACACCCTCTGAGCGGTGAGCAGGTGCTGCGTCTCGCTCAGCTCGCCCAGACCGAGCAGCAGCGTCCGGGTCAGAACCAGGAAGGCCGCCCTCTCCCTGAGGCCGGAGCCCCGCTGCTGCTCCACCAGCAGGGCGAGGTTCTCCAGCTGAGCGCGACACACACGGAAAACAATCAGCTGACAGACTCGCTACAGAGCTGAGTGCAGATCAATACGCTGCCGAAAGTAGTCCTAAAACTGCAGCTGAATGACACAGTTACACTTTCAAACGTCACCTCAGCAGTACGACTAACATCTGAGCGATGTAAGCAAAGCTGTTTGAACTCACAGCGTCGCGTCTGGAGAAGTGCTCCATGTTCGCCAGGTTCTTCGTCAGCGTGGAGACCAGACGCTCATTGGCCACACCCACAAAGTCAGGCTCAGAGCTTCTCTTCATCAGGTCATCGAGCTCTGTGTGGACAAACAGTGTCAGACAGTGAAGCTGGTCGACATGTTCCTGCTGCTCCGTCTTAGTCAGAGCTTCTAAATGATGGACAGCATTTAGGGGTGCTTTTATTGTGAAACTGCCACAGGAAATAAGTCTGTTACCTGGAGCCCAGTTAAGGGTGAGCAGGTGTTTGGTGAGGAAGGGGGACCGAGCGATGCAGCGGGTGAGGTCCAGCTTGGCCGAGGTGACAACCAGGAAAGGCAGCAGCCTCCAGCCTGTCCTCTGCACCAGCTCGCCGTCCCCCTTTCCCAGCCGTGGGTCGGACAGTAAACGCACCGCCTCAGTCAGCACAGGAAGCCTGGATGAAACAATATCAGATTTACAGGGGATTCATGAACGCATCATCAACATGAGTAGATATAATAAGGCTTCACTGACCATCGCTCAGCCACCGACAGATCAGCTCTGTGCAGCAGAGACAGCAGACACGTGACGGCGTCCTCGCGGTCCAAAACATCAAACAGCACCTGAAACACAACGAGAGAAACAGCTAACGCACCGCCATCAGACAGAACGCCATCAAACCCGTTAACCATCCTCCCACTCACCTCCAGGACTTTGAGAGCGGCAGCGACGACCTCCGGCGAGTCGTCCCTCAAACGCTCCATGACGGCGTCTTTCAGGAAGGCTTCATCCAGAGTCTGTGGCTGCTCAGAGGAAACACGGCCATGAGGCGTGGTTAAAGGGTCGGCCTTTATACTCTGTTTCACACCATCACCCTTTCATTAAAGGGCCACTGAAACTAAATAATGACCTGCCTCAGGGGTTAAACAGAAGTTCTGAAGTCTACCTGTCCGGCGGTGATGACGTCCTTCAGGTGCTCCACGGCTGAGACTCTGACTGAAGGCTGAGGGTGTTTCAGGCTGAGCAGCAGCGACGTGTCCGAATCGCCTAAAATCTGCCGACACAGACGACAGAGAGCAGCTATGAACCACCAATCAAACAGTAACCTGCAGCTCACCTGCGTTAGTGCCATTTGTAGCTCACCTGATGTTTCCCGCTGCTCAGTGACAGAGACAGAAACCGGTGGAAGAGTCGTTTCTGCTCTGCGCTGCCAATGTCGGTCACATGACCTGCGAGGACGCCGTCCAGAGCTCCACAGTACCTGAGAGAGGAGAGCGTCTTTATCTAACCCGGTTTAACCCTCGGTACCCCAGAACAGAGTTTCTACTACTGTTTGTGTACAGGAAACGTTTTGTACTACATTTTAATATATTATAATGTTAGCTTATAACCAGAGACGAGGGTCACATGTCTGATGTGAGGTGAGGAGGAAGAGGATGAGGTTTAATTGAGATGGCGGTGGCGAAGGGGACTCCTCCTCCTCCTCCTCCTCCTCCTCCTGCTCGTCTCCGCCCGTGGCCGGTCTCTAGCCACATACAGAAAATGTGATTAGTTGGAAGGGAGCTGTCCTTCGCGGCTGGGAGGAAATACATGAAGCGCTCTGAGGCGACTGTTGTTGTGATTTGTCGTTATATAAATAATACTGATAATATGGTGGGAAACATGGCGGCTTCCACAAACCTGCTCAGAACGCATCAGGTTGTTGGAAGATGTAATTACACACTAGTCTACGTATATTCCTGAGTTAACCTCACATAATGACTGACTACACCTTTAAACTTTATTTAACCTGGATTAACAGTCAGCGTACGTACCTGGACTCAAACAGGCGCACCAGAGGCAGCAGGCGCTGCTCGAGGGCCGACAGGTCTTCGGCCGAGCGCTCGCCCTGACTCAGATACTCGTCCAGCAGCAACCTGCAGGACAAACAAGCCAGCGGTGAGGAGACCTGACACCTGAGCAGGAACTGAAAACCCTCTGAAGACTCTGATCCAGGATGAGGTTTACCGAGCCGCGGTGCGGTCCAGGTCTTTGGTCAGCGGGATGGATTCCAGGATGGACTCCAGCACTCCGAGCCTCTCCGTCTCACCTGTGACACAGAAGCTCAGGTAAACTCTGATCTGCCCTGTGAAGCTGCAAAACATCTGACATGTAAATGTTGCAGGTCTCACCTGAGCTGCTGCTGAACACACTTTGGACCAGGTGAGGCAGCAGGTAGCGCAGCAGAGGGCTGACATCATGAACCGCCGCCATGACCTGCAGCGTCGACACCAGCGCCGCCACCGAACACAGAAGGCCAGCGGCTCTGAACACATGGGAAGGAACAGACAGGTGAGAGGACGTCACACCTGAACAGAGTGTGTCCAAAACATCCCCACCAGGTGGTCTCAGTCCTACCTGGGCCCCACGGCGCCTTCCTTCTGGTTCTGCAGCAGCACGATGAGGCACCCCAGAGCCTCCTTGGCGAGGACGGGCTCTTTAATCAGAGACTTGGTGATGTGCATGGCAAGGCTGTCCACCAGACTCGCCTCCATCACCACCTTCACCGCCAGCTGGCACACGATCATGTAGGTGGCGGCTTTGTAGTCCGCCAGCGACGACTTCAGACCCTGAGGAGGCAACGAGACACGTCTCAAGTTAAATCTCACGTCACCTGTCGGGTTTTCAGGTAAATAAACCCAGTCACAAACACAGCTGCAGGTCAGGGTGAGTGTTACCGTCTGGACGTATGGCAGCAGTTTGGAGATGATGGTGTTGGACGCTCTGTCCACGGCGTCCAGAGCGGGGACGATGGTGGAGGCGTAAAAAGAGAAGATCACTCTGAGCTGGGAGCAGCTTCCCGAGTGTCCGGAATAAGCCTGAAGAGAAGAAGAGCAGCAGTGAATACAGGTAACTGTCCAGGTGTTCCTCAGGGAAGGATGTCAGCGCCGCTGCTCTTCCTTCAGTCTGACATCATGAAATATCTGCAGATCCAAACAAACTCAGAGGGATAAAAACAGCTCCAATAAAACGATCAGCACGGCTGTTCACCGACGAAGAACAATAAAGTTTAACAGCATCAGCATCCGTGAGCCAGCTAGTTTCCATCCACTCATCATGGGCATGAACATCAGGGTAATTCTGGACACACTCTGGAAAAAGAACAGTGAAATTACCCCGACGTTCACGCCCATGATGACCACAGCTGTACGGCGGTCTGACTGAAAGATTTCTAAAGAACTAAAAGGGTTAAACACAGACAAACGCCATCACACGGCAGGAAGACGACGCTGAAAACAGGCCAAACTTCAGCCAAGAGAACGTCTGAGATGATCCATTCACAGCACCAGGTCAGTCATTAAGTCCTGATCCTGAGCTTCATGAAATCTAAAAGCCGGAGAGGCCAAGAATAAAACGAGAGCCTCGTCGAGACGTCGGCAGGTAGCGGGAGGTGTCAGGGAGGTTACCTCGATGGATCTGGTCACCAAGGTGCAGATGAAGTCCATGAAGCTCAGGTCTGTGTAGCAGTGAGTGATCAGAGTTCCTCTGGATAATGGCACGCCAGGTTTCTGAGGAAAAACAGCAAATAAAAAAAGACTTAAGTCAGTGTGATCGTCATGAGGTCCTCACAGGAGTCTGACCAAACCAATGAGCTGTACCGACTCCGAGTCTCTGAGACGTGGGTGTGAGGTGAGCTTACAGACCGACCTGCAGGCCGTGCAGCCAGTTCCAGCGACTCGTGGCGTCGCTGATCTTCAGGAGCTGCAGGACTCTGACGAACATGTTGGTGTCGTGATACGGCAGCGCGCAGGCCAGCAGGCTGTCGGCGTTATACAGCTGGATGTGGAAGCTGCAACACGGGAAAACTCAGCTTCATTACCGGCATAAAACATTCAATACCGAGCATTAAGGAGAGAGTTTCTTTGAGAAGCAGATTTATTAAACATATCACATGTAACTTTGGCAGGTCTGTGTTATTATAAATGGAAAAATTTCTAATTATTTCTGCAAAACTAAGAAAAATGATGGTTCTATAACAGACTGAAAAAATCTGTTTTAATAAAGTGTTAGTGCCTTAAATCTGCTGTTTGGTCCATGAATGAGCTCCACACTAGAAAACTCCCAAAAGGTTTCACTAAAATAGCAGATCACTGATATAATTTAGTGAAGAAATATGACAGTTAGATAGACTGATGGGATGTGACAGGGCTGAATCTAAAACTGGATCCTTTAACACCACCGTCATACAGGCATATCACTCATAACAGGCAGTGAAACCTTAAATCTGAAGTTTTCTGAATGGAGTTTGGTTTGTTTTTCATTTCTCAGATGATTCACTGTCCAAATACTCAAAATCTGTCATTTTATGTTTTCTTGAGTGAATTGATAAGCTGCGATGATTGGATGATTGGATGACTGGAGGTGTGTCTCGGCGTACCGGTGAACCAGCCACTCGATGCACTTGTGAGCCGGTTTGAGGAGGAAGTACGGGCAGAGGCGGGTGAGGAAGAGCAAGATGCCGGCGTCCAGCTTCTTGTTGACGTCCTTGGACTGGACGCTGCGCTCCAGGGTCGTTGAGGCGGGGCTGAACAGGGTGCTCTGAAACTCCAGGAACGCCGGCTCGATTCCCAGCAGCTCCTCCAGCCCTGTGCAGCCTGGATGAGGTAGAGCAGAAGGAGAGACAGGATGAAGGTCAGGGAGGAAATGGGCTGAAATGGGACAACAGGAAGAGGAGGGCGGGACTCACCGAGGGCGTAGAAGGTGCTCCTGTCCATGGATGCCGCCACTTTGGGGTCGAAGAGGAGCGAGGCGACCTCCCTGCGGGTCAGCAGGTTGGCATCGCTCTGAGGCAGCGCGAGCCTCTTCAGCTGGTGAGCTAACGACGTCATGATGTGTGTTTAATCTGATGGAGACACAAAAACAGTCAAATCCTGACATCAGTCTGAGGCATCTGAACAAAACTTTATTTAAACAGCAGAAAAACAGACGACTGATAAAAAATATTACTGACGAATTCAACATCAGCTCCTTTACTTTAAAACAAAAAAAACAAACATCTCGTCTGTTTGGAGCCAAAGTTTCTTTTAAAGGCGTAAGCCTTAAATATGCAGTTTTTTAAAGGGAGTTTGGAATGGAAATTAGCTTCACAGCAGAAAACGAATGAGTTGAAGGTTCACATACAACCTAAATAACTTAGTATTAAGCAGCTGTGCGAAAACAGAACTATTAAAAGGAAAAAAACCCACTTAAATAATAATTTTTGGAATATATTTTGCTTACGAATTTAAGAGTGACTGCTTTCGAAAGAAAGTAAGTTAAGGTCACGTCTATACGGAGCGCACATTTTATTTTAGGCAAGAAAACCTTAAATCTGCAGTTTTTTTAAAGGGAGTTTTGAACGTGAATGAGTTTAAGATCAGACAAACAGTTAAAAAACAGGGAAACGTGGTTCCACTGCAGCTGCAGTTTAAAGCGAGTTTCTAAACCATTGAAGTCTTCTGTTCAGTCAACCTCAAAGCGACCAAAACTCCAAAATAATTTATTTAAAAGTCAGAATATCGTATTTACGTTATTTATTTACAGACTCGATTACAGCCGAATGTAAAAGTAGACGCTTTATGTTAAAATAAAGAGTTTAATAAAACATCTACATAACTGTACACGTTCTGAAATGAAAAGAAACTTTAAATCTGCTGATTTCCGAATGGACTTCTGCATGTAAAAGTAAATCGAGACTAAAAGATGATCTCGCTTCTTGTGTGGTGTTTTCGGATTATAATCCAGATTAAATGAACCTCAGGCAGAGAGTTTATTCTGCCCTCACACACACGAGGAGTGGCCGTCAGGTCAGAGATGAACTCTCTGTGACCTCTGAGGCTGCTCTGATCGGAAACACGCGTCTGACTTCCAAAGAGTGGCAAATGTTCTCCCACACATTCAAACATTTCCCTGATAAAACCCCGAAAAGTCCAAACCTGTCTCCTCAGACTGAACCAACACACGTGTACGCGGTGCTGGACGTGACCGGGATCTTTCTACATCCGGTTCACTCCGGATGTTTTTGCTTTTGTTTTTTTTAATCTTTGCTGATCAAGTGAGATGATTCCCCCTCATCTACTTCCGTTTTCGCCGGAAACTTGGCTTTTACAGTCCGAGGCGTTTTATTTTGGAGGAAATACGTTTTAAAATTACATCTCACATCTGATTTCTTCCAATCGACACTAAAAAACAACAAATATATTAAATAAAAAACATTTAAACAGAGAAAAGCTGAAAATATTCACAAAAAAAGAAGCTGAACCCAACAAATGTTCTTAATGAAAAACTGAATTTCCACTTAATTTTCATGTTATTATTGTTATTTAATCAATAAATTTGATGGTTTAGCTTTGACTTAGCATTTTCTATAAAACCTTTCATTTGCAGAGAAGCCAAATTTTACCAAAAATAAATAAAATATTATGTAATATAAATAGAAGCAGATAAACTTTCCCTAAAACGATGGAGAAATCAAAAACTTCATTATAGAAAATAATAGAAAAATAAAACTAAAAAATTCAGCATTTCAGTTATTATTAAGTTCTACAAATTTCACAGAGCAAATTAATTATAATAAAAATAGATAGAAGATAGTCTTTAAGGATTTAATTTTATTTTGAAAGGTTTGGATGACGTGAGCATCGGAAGCGTCACCAAGAAAATGTCACTGCTGAAACATTTTTCTGCAGCTCCAAACTAACGAGAACAAAGAAAAGACTGAACGTTTCCTGATCATCTCGCCGTCTTCTCAGCGAGCTTTGATCGAACATCTGCTCAGAGGCGTGTCCTTCCTGTTCTCACAGACGAGCAGCGCAGGATCAGTTCAATAAAAAGTGCTTTATTTACAGGAGATAAATAACACACACAGTGATCCCAGAAAAGACAAACGTGTTTCATGCTTGTGACGAAGGCGGGTTCTTCTCTGTCAGTCAGTACAGGACAGTTACAGAGTTAGCTTCCTGATCCTTCCTCCTCCTCTTCGTCAGATGGGCCGCAGGTCCTCGGGGACGGAGATCTGTTTGAGTTCCTCCACGTACGTCGAGGGTTCCTTAAAAACTTCTTCAAACAGGAGCTTCATCAGCTCGCTCACATACTCTGAAACACATGTAAACCCCTGTGAAGTCAATCAAGTTTGAATAGATCTCTGTGTTTAACACGAGTTTAAACTCCTCACAGACACACCTGTGATCACAGGTGTGTCTGTAATCACACCTGTGTCTTTAATCACAGGTGTGTCTTTAATCACACCTGTGTCTTTAATCACAGGTGTGTCTTTAATCACACCTGTGTCTTTAATCACAGGTGTGTCTTTAATCACAGGTGTGACACACCTGTGTCTTTAATCACAGGTGTGACACACCTGTGTCTTTAATCACAGGTGTGTCTATAGTCACAGGTGTGTCTATAGTCACAGGTGTGTCTGTGATCACACCTGTGTCTATAGTCACAGGTGTGTCTGTAATCACAGGTGTGTCTATAGTCACAGGTGTGTCTATAGTCACAGGTGTGTCTATAGTCACAGGTGTGTCTGTAGTCACAGGTGTGTCTTTAATCACAGGTGTGTCTGTGGTCACAGGTGTGTCTGTGGTCACAGGTGTGTCTGTGGTCACAGGTGTGTCTTTAATCACAGGTGTGTCTATAGTCACAGGTGTGTCTATAGTCACAGGTGTGTCTATAGTCACAGGTGTGTCTATAGTCACAGGTGTGTCTTTAATCACAGG
>VUQS01021703.1:0-21856 GCA_015108495.1 Heterochromis multidens | reverse complement strand
ACGCGGAGGAGTGTATGAACACCTCGGAGGAGCGCCGAGACGCAGGAAACTTTATTGCGCTACCAAATATCATCTTCAGATCCATCCCAATGGGAAAATAGATGGATCACTGGATGAAAACAACCCGTTCAGTGAGTATTCATGTTTTTAGAGGAAGAGACGTGTCAATATGAGCAAAGGTATCACATAAAGCTATGACACTGTGTGTGTGTGTGTGTGTGTGTGTGTGTGTGTGCATGAGAGAGAGAAATCATGTCATTATAAAGCCACCGACGTGCAGGTTAATCTAGAAGATGCCTGTCAGCCAAAGGCGCTGTCCTGACTGATCTATTTATCATTTATCTGATTAGCAAATAGAAGTAGAAGTACTTACAAGGCGCTAAGTAATTAAATATATATATATATATATATATATATATATATATATATATATATATATATATTTTTTTTTTTTTTTTAAATATCAAGCACTGAAGGCTTATAAGTTAAAGAAATCTACAAAGGAAGAATATTAAGTGTCTTTCCCTAAATGTACTAAAACAAGTAAAACTGCTACATTACCTCACCCAGTGGATATTGCTTTACCTGTTAATATGCTAATTACGTATGAAAGGGGCCACACAATAAGAAAAACTCCATTGTCAAGCAGAGATTACATCAAAATAAAAAAATAAAGAATATAGCAAAGGAGTCAGTGCCCCTCTTTATCACAGTCCTATTGTGTAATGAGATGAAATGATTGCACAAGAGAGACATTTAAAACTGGGTTACACTGACAGTTCCCTCTGAGAACTGCTTTGACAAACATTCAAAATTTAATCTGTTTATATTTAGCTGCTTCATGATTGAATAATGCATCCCTCTTACATGCAAAAACAACTGCAGGGTGTCAGCGATAATGAAAAATGGATACATTCAACATAGTTCCACAAAAAAAGTTCTCTTCTGCATTCCTCTTTTGCAAACTCTGCCAACCAAATCCATCATTAACAGCATTAAATCCATAAGACATCAACTAACCCGAGGAGGAATGAAGGGAAAAGCCAGCGGAATAGCTTACGATTAATTCCATCACTGGCTAAATCCGTTTGTAAAGATTTATGGATTTGTAATTAGCATAAACACGAAGGAGATCGATAACAATGACATTATCTCTGCTGAACTAATCGGTTTATTCACACATCAAAACAAGGCAGAGTAAATCTTTTGTTTGAAGACGTATCATCTCTGCAGTGTATTTGGGTGTTAAGATACTTTAACAACAAAGTACGACAATGGTAAGAGCCCACACTGACTTTATGATGCTTGTATCGTGGCATTAAGATGCCCTTATGTAAAATCAAGGAATCAAGGAAGTGGCTGATATCATTATACCATCAAATGTCCAAGGAAATGAAGGGTAATGCTTCATGCTGACAGGTCATTTGATTTAGTAAAAACGCATGGTAATCCATGTTAACCATAATCATTTTGCATGGTTCGCCTCAAAACAAAACCTCCAAACAAATCAAACAGGACTAAAAAAAAAAAGGTGGGGGGGGCATATTCACATGACCTGAGATGTTAGGGATTGCTGTGCCATCTTGTGGACTGCACCACTGTGTAGGGATCGCTTTCCAGAGAATCTCTGCACCATCTCTTGATTGACATGGTGTCATCTCCCTGTCAGGCGCAGGAATGGAGCTCAAGGGTCGGATTCCCTGACGGCTTGGAGCCTGAGGAGAAATGCCAGTGAGCCAGCAGGCACTTGTGTTTTTAATAGAATCCGGCCAGAAAAAGATCTGTCATTTCCTAGTGCACTGTTTGGGTGACTTCTAGAGGCCATTAAGAGCAACTTTTCCCCACCTTTAACATGCAACCACAACTACCCACGGCATGCACTGACAGCAGTGAGTGCACCTGCTAGAAAAGAGCTCCTTTTTCAGATAGTAATTCATTTTAAGGAATGACTTGCAAATGTTATGCAAGAGCATCTGTGCACATTTACATATCACAGTCTGCATGTGTGCACATGTAGATGTATGTACATGGACTGTTGATTAATGAGAGCATGCTGAATTTGTTTCACCTGTTTTTTATATATTTGTATAAACTACATTATGAGGAACACAAGTGAGATGTATAGCAGCTCTGTATATTGTGTGTGTGTGCATCTCTGTGGTGTGTGTGTGTGTGTGTGTGTGTGTGTAGGCATGAGGTTTCAGAGACAGACAAGAGAGAGAAAGGGTAATAGAAAATGAGAGCCTTGAACATGAAGTACAGTATGTGCAGGTACAGTATTTCATTCTCAGATGAGTGCTGCTCCATCTCTTCCTCTGCTCTATAATAGTTCATTTCATCACATAATTTGTGTAATTAGGTCTTGGACATGAATAATGTTTCATTTATTATCACAACAGCTGTCACTGTTTGAGCAAGAAGGTCATCAGTTAGTGAATTTGTCAGAGAGCTAATGCAAAGGGAACAATATGTCTTGGTTCAATAGCACTTCTAAGGTGATTATTGGAATGTTGTATGAGTGACATGCACTGTATATGTAATATATGAGGGTTTTGAAAGCTCAACAAATGAAAAGCAAAATAGAGACCACCAGCTGATTGTAGGAGTCTTTTCTCTGTTATTAAAACCCTGCAGCTTCATATGGTTACCCATGGAGTCCATATGTGCCTCTCCAAAGTAAGATCTACATGCATTTAAGCATGTGGCATAACAATTAGAACTTCATTCATTTTCATTTTCATACATACTAATAATTTCCCAACACAGAAACACAGACTGCAATCTACACTTCATTGTTACAGTTTTATGATATATATATATAGATACACTCTTAAAAACAACACATAATGTGTTAGATTTTAACACATGTGCTGCATCAGCACACATTGTGTCAACATTCCCACAAAATGTGTTACATATGTAACAAATGACATTTTTTTTGTCATTTTTTTAAAACATCCTTTCTAAGAGTGTATAAATTGATAGATGTAAAATTTTATTTTTCCCCCTGACATACACCTATTACAATATCTTACTGTAGGCATCACAGTATACTGTGAAAATTACTGAAATCAGTTATACTGTGGGTTATTTAAAGAGGCTGCTCACCTAAAATTATAAAGCTGATTAATTTCTCAAAACCTCTGAGCAGTAAAGTGTTTGTCCATTCAGCTCCACCCCAGGACCCCAACCTCCAACAGAAGGCCACAGACACTGTGACGTCACCCACTGGTTTCTGGACTGCATTTTGCATTTTGGCCACAATCATTTTGGATTTTTGGATTAACTATCTTTGGACTGGGGGAGGATGTGGTGCTAAATTATGAGTCTATGGGGATCAGCTCACTGGTCGACATGTTAAACTTGTGTTTAGGCAAGGAATGGGTAAAAGTACTGGTAGGAACTATTCAACCTTCTTTGATGATCCCTTTCAAAGGAAGCTGCTGTACTGCAAGTGATTCTTAGGTCACTACTTATTGTAATTTAGATTAAATTTATACTTATTGCTAAAATTCAGAATCTACTAGGATTTTGCTGTAATTATGAACAAATTCTATCACTAATGGGATGGGAGTGCAGCATTTGTCATAGAAATTTCTTTTAATACCACTAAGAGTCTTGTATTTCCATTAAAGGGAAATATCCATCTTTAGAATTTAAAAATTAAACACGCAAATATCTTTCTAAACTCTCCAAATGCTACTGTTGGATAATCCCCCGTTACTTTGCAGCACACCCTCCTGCAAGCCTGTGCAAAAATTCTTTCAAACAAAGCAAAATCCACTTCTTCCTCCATGAAGATTCTTTCTTAAATTATTGGAGGGGATGACATACAGAAGAGCCGTGGCGGTCGGCCATGAACCTGCCTGCATTTGCTGACTCAGAAAACGACATTAGCATACAGCTGCCATTAGCCAGGCTGCAGCTGCCTTTTTTACTTTGCTAAAAGGAACTCTTGTTGTGCACAGAGACCTTTGCATGTGCTTCTCGTCTGTTTTGATGACTGATAATGTGGTGCTCTTCTGAAACACAGTCTGCAAACATTTACATTGCTGTATTGTATAAAGTTACTTACTTAGAACAGGACATAAAGAAAACATGAATCCTATTTTGAGCCAAATATAGATACATGTCCTTGCTGGTGCACTCTTTTGGACTCAATCACAAGTGCACAGAATTTTGGTAAATATAGTTTCAGCCAAGTTTCCTTTAACAGCTTTTAAATGAATTCTGCTTCTACCAATCCACTCTAAAGGAAAACTATCTTTTCATGTCTAGTTGAAGCTGAATTGCATCCTGTCAGGGTTGAGGTGATGTTGCAGGCAGATTGCTTATCTGTCAAGATCACGGCAGACACAAACAGGTTGCTGATGCTGCTGCTTAAACCTGTCTCAGTCAGCCCTCGATCATCAAATCTGTCCCTGTCTCCCATGATATATTGACAGCATTGCATTTGTCTCCCCCTTCCCCTCCAAGCTGAATTTCTGACCAATCCTGTGCCTGGTTATCAGCCCATCATAAAGAATGTATGACAGGACCTTAGAGCAGTGAGAGATGGTTTCGGTGAAGCCGGGAGGGCTGGTGAAGATGGAATCAGAGCCGGTCCCGACCTCCCTAAGGCCTGTAAGCAAATATTACCAGAGGGCCCTCCTACCTGACCCGGGAGCCATGTAAACTATTTGCCACTGACACACAGTCACACCATACACCCCAGTGTTCCCACTACAATACTTCCTCCTTTAAAACTGTTTGCTTCATCTGCTTGTTTGAGAATAACCCTAAACTGACATAGAATGATACACAATGAGGTTTAAACAGACAACATTTATTACATAGATTTCTATATGATCCTTGAGATGCTGTGTGAAATTTGCAATGATTTTCAAATTATGTAACATTATTTATTATTTTAAAAAAATATAAAATTTTGAAATTTTAGTAGAATAAACGTGGTATAATATTAACTACTTATACCTACTCATATTCTTTGTTTGTCCTTGTTTACCTTTGTTTGTTTTATGTCTTAATGTCATGTGAAATTGTGTTTTCATATTCATATTTCATTGTTTTTTTTCCATACAGGGAGTTAAAGACATCTGGGGATGCTGATGCCCTTGGTGGAGAGACAAGAGGGTTGTCGAGACTGAGAGAAAAGATGCATAAGACAAAAAACTGTCATACACATGTGATCTCACACCTAATCTTACAATAATACATGAAATCTCTGTCTGTCTTTATGTTTGTTTTTTGGCTTCCAACTCCTCCTACATAATCAGGACTTAAGCAACCAAACATGGCAGAAAGGGGTACATCTTAGACCACTAGAGGTTCTTATCTATATCACATAATATGATGTCATCATGTTGCCTAGCAACCAATTAGCAATGGGCTAAAATGACCTGTTTTTAGCAAATATGCACCTGTAACACCTTATGAAAGCATTGTATCTTTTTTATTTAATGACAGTAACATATAATTATATCAAAACCTCAGTTATGCGTGATATATTATGTTGCCATCACGTTGTCTGGCAACCACCTAGCAACAGGCTAAAATGACATTGTGTTTGTTTCCCTTTATGCACTTACACCACCTTATGTAAAATTCCTGTTATTTTAATTTCATGACAATAACATCTCATTTGTATCCACAAGAGCTGAATTTGATATGATATATTATAATATCGTCTTAGAAACCACCCAGCAATGTGCTAAAATTACTCATTTTTTTGTATTTATGTATCTTCACCACCTTAAAAAAGCATTGTATCATTTTCATTTTACAGCAAACAACACAAACAGGCCCAACAATACTGTAGCACAGGCCTGTACTAGTTCTTCAGAATCTTTTGTGGAAAACTGTATGTGCAGACTCTGCACAGAGAAACTGCAAGCTAGGACAGAGTTAAAGCTATGGTAACTTACTGACATCAAACTTGGAGCAGAGACAAAACACATTTACCTAATTTATTGACTTTTTAATGGGTTCATTTGTAATCAGGCCACCTCTTTTGAGAGTGCCTTTAGACCTATCTGGTAACTGAGGTGCTTAGCCAGCATATAGTTCACTTGTGCATTGGGGCAACTTTAGATGCAAAAACACAGGTGTGGAGTCACCTTGCCATCGCCCACTGTTTGATAATTTGTAGAAATTAATATAAAATAGGTAAAAATTGTCTGATAACAGTTTAAAAATAAAAGCCTGTCAAGTACACCTTCAATTTAACACCCACACTGTTTTGTTTTAATATTGCAATATTAAACAAATCCTATTAAGAAAAAGAACCATATTCTGATTATGTTTTAATGTTGTAAACACAGCTGATATATTTTTATTTGTCAGTGTAGTTTAGTCCATGGCCACTAGAGAGACAGATGGTTACATACAGCTCATCCATTTACCAGAGAAGCAGAATTTCCTTTAAAAAAAAAGTGTTGATTGGACATGGTTGGAAAACCTCAAACTGCAAGTGTGCTTTACAAATTGTGATCTCCAGAGATAAACCTCAGACCTAAATCAATACAATCGGCAGGATAGTGACGTCAAATCTAATTAAGATTGCCTTTGTGGCACAATGGTACCAATCTGTGTTGGGTGGGCCCAGTGTCAGCATGGGCTACTGCAAGGTTATTTTTCTTTCATTGTTAGAGGCTTAGAGACACCTCCAGAGGGATCCCTATAGCCAAGACACTATTATCTGGCTAAGGTTTGGGACAATCACACTGTCCCTCTCTCATTTCTTGTAAAGGTCCCTCTTCAATTAATCTCAGAGCCAAATCTTTTTATTCTCTTCTGTACCAACCCCATGAAAAGAGACTTTTTCAAAAGAGCTTGTGAGCAGGTTGGCTTTCGGTGTTAAAGGAGAACAAAGAGGGATTATGTCATATAAGAGTAAACTGGGGAAGAGAGGATGTAGCCGGGTGATTCTGATTGTGTATAGATAATGCTGTGTTGTTACATCTGACAGAAGATGTTTGGCTTGGAAGAAGAAACATGCACAGACTGATCTCTACATTTCAGTTTGGCTCAATTTTCAGTCAATTTAACTAGAATCAATCACATTATGGTTTCAGTGTGCAGATTTCACAAACTGTGCAGTTAACATGAAGAAACTGTGGCGTTAACTTTAAATTACACAATATTTGATTTCTGTGCTAGATTCTATTTTCTAAATTCTATTTTCATTGACTTTTCTATGCAAAAATCAAAGTGCGGCCTGGACACGTTTAATTTGCAATGTAACATTGCAAATATATTATTATATATAATCTACAGTACAAACAATGATTGTTATTATTATGTTTTAATTATATTTATGAAGTAATCATTACCTAAGAACTAATTAATACCTTATTTTCCAGTCTGTTCTGTTGTAACACACTACCTACCATACTGTTTTAGTTAGTCAGGGCCTAATATGCTCATTCCCAGCTTCATATTTGCATTCTTGGACTCTTCTTGGAGTAGCTTTGCATAATTCAAAGTTCAAAATAATGCATATTTATCTTATACTGGGCCCTGGTGCAGGCCTTCTGTGAATTCACTGTCCTGTCTGAAACAAACTGTTTTAGCTCCCTTCCTTTTAAGGCCATGTAGGGGGGGACTGTGCTAGATATGTGTACTTGAGATATCTCCTCTCTTTAGCATCGCACAGTTCCAAAAGTAGAAAAAAAAAACCAGCTTACAGCATGAGTACTTGTATGTACTCATGTAAGTAATCACTTATTGTTTGAATATTTGGCCATGCTTAATATCAACATTCCCATTAACATTATATAATTGACAAAAATAAGGAAAAGCATGATGGGATGATAGGGATGATTCATTCCTCTCTCCTGTATGCTATTCCGATTTAGTGCAAAACTACTTTTGTAGGTTTTCCTATTGTTTGTCTTGGCTATAAGTAAATGCTGAGGTCTGCAAAAACTAAGTCACAAAGGACAATGGATCACATGAAACTGTTTTACAGATTTAAACAAGCCCCTGTGTGAATGACCTTACTGGGAAAGAAAACCCTAACATATTTAGAGGTTATTAATTTTTCTGTCCAGTGCAGAGTTATTAGCAATTATTTCCGATGTGCTTCATTTCACACCCCGAAAAGACAATATTACATCATTTAAGTGCACAGGTTTATCTGAATATGAGCTGCAGTATTTTAGCAACCACCTCAGGGAGTCCAGTGTCAGCTTAATCATTAGAAATGACTCCTTCTGATTACATTATCACACCTATACAAACTAGTACCGAATTCAAATATACCAGTAATATCATCTAACTCACAGAAATCCTGCACAGTATCGACCATTTGTAGTGTTATGATGCAATGTTGTTATAAAGGTTTCTCATTTCATCTCTGCACACATATGAGGACGCATCTTCAAAATGGATGCATCTGCTAACCAAGCTAGCCAGCCTAAGCTCACTTAAATAATATACCTTAGCACTCCACCAAATATGGCTCCTACACTGAGGCTTGTGCTGAGTCCAAAACCAACGGGTGACGTCACAGTGGCTACATCCCTCTTTTATTCTGTCTGCTGACTGAACAGGATTGCTGCTTGAAAAGCAGAGAGGTAAGCAATGTATGATTGAAATTCTTTTTTTCTTTTAAAAAAAAAAAAAAAGCTTTGCCATGTTTTATGAAGGAAAAACACATTTGTTAAACATCAAGAATAAAAACTAAACTGCATCAATGTGACTTTTGTTACTGTAATTAAAAACAGCACCATTACAAGGCCAAATAGCCAAACTCATCCTAGACAGAAATTAGTATGTCCAGTATAGTGTTTTCATCTATATATGCACATTTGTACCGAGACCAAGCCGTAATCTCTAGGGACTGAAAGATGAAGTCAATGCACAAGTGTCAAAAACCTGCAGTTCCTTTATAATGGCTACTTGAGGCTTTCTCCAGAAATGAGACTTTCCTTCATGTTAAAATGCCTAACTTAACAGCACTGAAAGGCATAGGTGACGCAGCGCAAGAAAACCTGGCCAAAGGGTTGTGCCGATGGATGCTGATGTTGGGGATCGACAATGGTCAAAGCTACTGGCGATAGCTCACCGATCAAGGCAATTTTTATGTCATTTCCCGACTGATGTATTAAATTAATATCATTATTATGAGGTTCATAACAAATTGAATCTGCTTTGCTATAGTTTTATGTCACACGTCCCCAGATAACAAACACTTGCGACACAGACTTGTCTGAGTATGCATGGGTGCACGCACACATGTTCACGCACAGACTTCCGCACTCTTTGAAGTTAATGTGTGTGTGTGGAGTGGCTACACTGATCCATCATCATCATTATCATCATCATCAAATGAGAGAAAACAGAAGTAGGATATTTCTGACAGCTGGTTTGATTTTTAAATCTGAGCATAATGTGACTGCATTTGTAGAGACACTTGTTTGTCTCATCTCCCTAGCTTTTTTTGGTTTTTGTTTTTCCCACTCAGTGTTTTTGTCTGTGAAAAACTCAGTTGTGTGTGGGCAGAGGATGGTGAAGAGCACAGGTGAGACAGGTGAGACTTTTTACACAGAAAAAACAAAACAAAAACAAAACTGGATGAGTTAGTAGAACTATAGCTCTAAGTTAAAAAAGTAAGGAGCCACCAAATGTGATAACCTAATACTATTTTGCGATGTCACATGGGGAGGATAGGATGATCGGACTATGGAGCAAATCGCCCAAACATAATGCAGACCAACAATCCCAGCAGTGTACAAAACCAGCCAAGCAATGACCACCGGTACAGACTGCCTAAGAAGTTTGTGCTCCAGGTTAAAACTCCACGTAAACATGTAAGTAGCTAATCAAATTTATTAGCATTAACTGCAGATTCTACCCTTACCTCCGAATATTGTCACTTCTAGTTCCAAGAAACCAACGTCCATCTTTTATATGTAGTCCCGAGAGTTACTCAAAAAATATTTACACCCGAAATGCTTACTTTAAGTCATTAGATTATATGTAAACCTTCCATGTAATTTTTTTACATACGTACAATGTAAAACATTTATATGGATTCTGGTCAAATGAAATTTACTTGATTGGCCTACATTAAGTTTACACCAAGCATATTTTCCTTAATGAATAATTATTTGAATGAATAAGCCTTTGATTTTATATATTTCAGTTGAATTTTACTCAAAATTTATGCTTCATGTTCATGGCAAATAATCTTTTTCTTGTGTGTGTGTGTGATTTGTGGTCTTTCCTCAAACTTTTATTCGACTGCTGTGCTGCAGTCGAATAAAATGTTCTAACTTGTCACGTTGCCTTAACTGCTAAAACTCATTTTACTGATAATGCAATTTATAGACATTAATCATCACACAGAAATATACAGAACATTTACAAATGAGCATCCTGCAGTACCATGGAGATGGCACAAATTGAAACTCAATACCAACTGTATTACAAACTTAAATATTCATCTCAAAAAAGCTCCAGTTCAAGCACTTGAACAAAACAAAATCAACAAAACATCTTGTGTTCATTTGTTAACTAATATTTTTTCCCTAACCAACCTTGCAGACATGTAATCAGTTCAATACAACCTTGAAAAATGCAAACAAGGCAATTGTGTTGGGGCGATTAATTCATTTCTGGATTGCTGTGCCTGACTGAATGTTGAAAACAGTAAGATTAATTTTGGAAATTTATATATTTTGCAAAAGTGCTTTTGGAGTGTGCAAAGACGAATGTTTATTTGGATGAAGCAGCCAAGCTATAATGTTACTCTGTGGCCTGAACACACACACACACACACACACACACACACACACACAGTCAAAGTTGTTTTAAAGTCAAATGGATTGTAATAGGAACCCAAGATGCACTCTGTTCCTTACTCCGAGGATTAGGTAATGTGTAGAACAAAAGAGTTGTGAATAATTTATTGACCATTGCATGCACTGTGGTCATACACATACAAGTGTCAGTTTCCGATTCAGTGTGTGAATCCTAAACACATGCTGGAGAAATTACAGAAAGACCCTTTTAGTGTCATTAAAATAACTGCACGTATGTATTATTGTAAGGCTGTATTATTGTAGGGTCTTTATCTTACAATATAAAGCGCCTTGAGGTGACTGTTATTGTGATTTAGTGCTATATGAATAAAATTGTATTGTATTGAATTGAATTGAATGTCAACGTTTACTTTTATCTTACACAGAATGTTTAATTTGGATGTTTCTCAAAAGATCTGGAGTTTAGATTTGCTTCTCCTCAGGATCAAATCATCTGCAGCCTGCATCCTTGTAATCATCGCTCCATTTATAACTACAAAATCAATTTTTAATGATGTTCTTCACCTTGCACACCAGAAAAATGCAACTGTCCACACTTGCAGTTGCTCAGAGATGCTGAGCAATGAAAAAAAAAAAAATCAGGTGTTTCATGTGATTAATTTTTTTTCAGTTGATTTGACAAAACATTTTGCTGGGTGGAGAAAAGCTACATTATGATATTACTGTAGCTTCTAGGGCTACAGTAAAGCTTTGTTTCTTTTTTCTTTTTTTTTTAACTTAAAGAAGCACTGTAATGGGGACTTCATCTTTTTTTTCTTTTGGGGCTATTCTATAAAAAGGTGCCAGTGTCTGAGGTCCCAGTGGTACCTATTACGGCAGCCTAGTAGTCATTAATCACAGACGAGTAAGCATTTCAACGCAGTGTCCGCCCAGAGTTTCCAATAGCCATTCATTAACAGTTTCCACCACCATCTCTTTTCTTAGTATCTGCCCCTTTCTCTCATTCGCTCCCACCTGGACTCTATGGAGTTTGTCCTTTTCTTGCTGACGTACCTGCTTTTTATTGCAAGTGTTATGTATAAAGTGTAGAGAAAGGTATGCTTTTCTTTTCTATAATGTGGGACGGATCTGAAGATAACCTTCGCAAAAGTTCTCCTTTCATTTGCTTTCGCCTGTTCTGTTTTTTTCAAGTTGTTGTTTCTTACAAAAACCTTGTTACTGTTCCATACAGTGTAGGGTGTTTACTGTACGTGAATAGCACTGTCTGCTGGAAGCTGACAACCCGCTGTCTTTAATTGCATTCATCTATCTTGGATTGTGACCAGGTCTATAGGTAGCAGGGAGGAAGATGAAGAAATTGTTCTTTTTTTTTAAGTAAAAGACACCATGGTGCTTTGAAGCTGATATATAGCGTCACCAACAATACCAAACTCTTCATCCTTAAGCAACTTTGTAGGTACTTTGGTGCCATAAGAAGGTATTGCTTCTTCCCATTTGTAAAAGTGTTCATTTTATATGTGCTGCTGTTTCATTTCACTCAACATGGGAAAATAATATGTCAAACATCAAGCGAAATAGTGGCCAGCGGGGGAATTATACCCATTATTAATGGTCTCTGAGATCTCTCAAGGGCTTTCCATTATAATTATTGACGCTTTCCTTTCTTGACTTGAGTTTTTTTTACTTAAAACTACAGCAGAGTCAGCGTCTGGTAAAGCAGCTGAAAAACAGAAATCCAAAGCATGAACAACTGTGCAGCTGGCAAGGTATTTTTGTGTCACAAAAACTAAGACCCCCAAACACTGGAGTATTTTTGGTTGTTTTGATTGGAATCTATGTTAATGTGATTTAAATAATTTCACGTGTTAATTAAACTATAAAAGTTTTCCAGGACCTTCAAACTGGCTCTTTTGACTGCAGATATCTTTGTTTGTTCTTATAAACAAACCAAAGTGGGTCATTCAAAGAGATGTGGGAGACATCTAATTTAAATTTAGAGCGGACTGCTTTGACACCAGAGAGCAGCTAGTGTTTTAAGGGATCCGTTTGATTGCCCAAGGAGGCAACTGGTTTCCTTCTACTCAGTGAGAAGACCACTTTACCACCAATTTCAGCAGGTGGTAAAAGAAAATTACACCTATCAAGTGAAAGCCTGATTTTTAGTGGTCCTCATTTGTTACTTTTATGTGTTGTTTCTGAATAGCAAAAACTCATTAACAAATTGGATATACTAAATAACACCAGCAAAGCTATTGTCTGCTTTCCCTTCCCAAGAAATAGGGCATCAGGCATGCCAAAGATGGCCAAAAAACTGACAACTAAAACCTGAGTGATTTGGCTTTCGGCTCTGATTGATTAGGTAGGGCTCCAAGCCTGTTCATTGATATTCAACAGAGAAGGGATGGACTTTCTTCTCAAGATAATTTGGCTACAATTACAGTGAACCTACCACCTCAGCAAGACCTTACTTAATATCAATCACCTGATGAGGGATAACCCAAAGTGCTGATCAGCACATAAGCTGGAAGATGCCTCCTCTTCAGTTTACCTCATGTCATATAGGACATTAACCCTGAGAGGTAGATTTCCCCTGGCAGCAGCCTAAACAAAATGATTGCTAATCATTTGTCGTCTGGCTCCCTGCAAGACTGTGAGTATAAGTCTGCATTGATTAAATTGCAAGAAAGAGAGAATGAGAAAGTGCAGCCTTTATTGCTTGACGAATGTATATGAGGAGTAAGATGTGACAGACAGCAGAAATTGGCTAGTCTAAGGTCAAATTAGGATGAGCTTTCATTAGATACATCCATAGCTCACGTAAGCTTAAGCAATGGGCTTTGAGGGGAGACAAATTCCACAGTTTTATCCAGACACCATCAGAATTTTTAATTTATAACAGTCGGAAATGAAATGACACTTGACTTTGATTACTTTCCTAACAGTCATTCATACATGTTGCTAATATTACCATTATAATGTAGAGAAAAAGTAGACATAGACCTATAAGTTGAGACTTTCTGTATGGTGAAGAAATCCAAGGTAAATACCCCTGTGGCCACATAAAGAATGGCAGAGCCATTACTCATATCCTGAAACGAAATTAATAGGCCAAAGTCTACCATACTGCGGGTGCATGAGTAATGCAGGGTCTTGGCTGCTGGTACGTTTTAGAACAGAAGCTAACAGTACTTGCCAATTCCACGATAAATATCAGATAGTCTGGCAGCACATTTTGGAAATTGAGCTTCATGATGGAGAGGAAATTGCCATCAGGCTGATGCATTGTTAAAGACAAGCAGGAACAGCTGGTGGCCTTTTCCAAGATAATCCAGCTCTTGATGTTTTTGGACTTCTTGTTGGTGATAAGAGCCCGTGTCTTCCTATTCCTCTCAGCCATAAGAGTCCTGGACTTGGTTTTGTAAATGCACTGTAGTCAAATCTACAGACTTTACATTCACAAACATGTTTAAATTGCACAACTCAAAACCTGAAACAATTTGGACAAAGAGTCTAGGAGTCTGCATATATGCAGAATCTTAACTACTGCTCCATTAACTCACAGTAATGATGCATGCCATCCGTCTGTTTGTCTGTTGATGATTTGCAAATGGCACACTGTTGCATGCCTTATGCACTTTCTCATTCTGGACAGAATCAAAGCCCCCGAATTGGAACAGAAGGAGGAAAAAAATATTAAAGGTGCATCTGAGCTGTACTGAACAAAATGGTTCATGTTGTCAGGACTCACAGTTTATGAGTGGGAGAAAGGCAGAGAAAAGGGGTGCGTGAAAGCCCACTGTACCTTTTTTTTTTCTTTCTTTTTCTACTGTGAAGTGTATTTGTCTGCAGCCCCTTTGCAGGGCTCACAAAGCAGTTTGACGACTGAAGACATGTTTTCTTTATGTGAGATTCAGTCTCTGTGATACGCAGGGAAACTGCTATTTTCTACCCCCAACTGTTGTTTATGGGAAGCAAGTGTCAAAAACTACTTCAGTTTCCAAAGCGAATTTGATAAAAGTAACAGAATGAAAAGTGCATGCTCTTATTTTCGATCACTTGGCTGTGTATGAGAATTCGAAATTTGCTTGTGTGATTCGGGAAGTCAGCTTTTTTTTTTTTTTACTTTGAAGTGCGAATGTGCAAAATGCATGCAACTCTCGACACAAAACAGCAGATGGATTTCTCAGCTGAATAGGACTATTATTAAATTATATCGGCACACTGAGTTGTGAGGTGTACAGCCTAATTACTATTCTTTTGAAAAACACTGGTGTTATTCTGGGCTCATACAAAATGGAGGATGGTGTCAAGAATAAATTTGTTTCTTAAACTCTGAATGCAGAATACATAATACATGCAGGCAAAATCTTTGCAAGGTTTGTAGGACAATGTTCAGTCTATCCCTTCAAATATGACATTGAACTGATGACACTGACTTACAGTAAGTGTTTGTAATGAGCAGTTCTGCTCAAGACAAAGAAATTTACTTAAGAGCAATATTCAAGCAATATCCCCCTTTGAAAATTGACTGTTGGTATTTCCATTATCCTGTATCCCCTGAGAATCTGAGCAGCATGATTAACCTTTTTCTTACAACATTAGAACCTCATCAGATATAGTCTCTACAGTATGCTTTTGTCTTGAACCTATGCGGCAATTTGTGCATCCTCTATCTTCCGAGCGAGTGCTCCGAATTCAGTTTCCCCTGCTAAGATAAGGCCTGAATAATACGTTTCTTGTGTCAGTTCTGGGAATTACCTTACTCTCCTGTTTGTCTCTGACTCTGCTCCTGGAATGTCTGGATGGTGCTCAGTATCTCTTAAAAATTTAGTAAGGTGCAATCAAAAATGCTCACACTTATCTGGATGTTTAGCTTAATGTACACAAAGGAAATACATTTTGCCCTCATGATGCCATTTGGTCAATACGTGTGTTACAGCTCCAACATAGTAATTTGATAACAGTTCATTCTTGTATAATCAGGAGAAAGAACGAGACAAGCAGCTGTACCTTTCTGTTCAGTTTGGCTTCACTCAGCAGAATTTATTAACAAATACCAAAAATATAATTTCTGTTATTGGCTATTATTTTCTTTACAAAATACTGAAAAATTCCACAGTTTTCAACCTGAAGATATATTCACATTTGATAGAGCCACAATTACAGTGCTGTGAATAAATGGCTTACTGCTGGACAAAATAATATAATTATACTATATACTCGACTATATATCATTATCTATCACACTAACCAAATGAATAACTAAGTAAACCACTATTAGCTTTACGTTCATACAGGATGCCTGAGCTAAAGATGGCACTATTTTATCTTTTAAGTCTTTCTAATAAATGGTCTGATACTTGTATAGCACCTTGCTACTCAGTTGAGCACTCAAAGCACTTCCTACTACAAGTCTTATTCACACACACACTCTGCAAACAGTGCTTTTATCTGTACCTAAGTGCTTTCAAACATTCACGTGGATGCATCGATGGCAACTCAGTATCTTACCCAAGGACAATGTGGGCAAGATACTGAACCCTGGGAGTGATCAGGGATTGAGCCACCGACCATCCAATTGGTTGATAACCCGCTCTACCACCTGAGCTACAACTGCCTGAGAAAGTAAACCTAAACAACATGTTAACAGGATTACATGTGTGTAATCCAATCCGGTATTGAAAATGTAAACAGTGTGAATACTGTGGTAGTCCTTCTGACATGTTTGTACTATTTATTCTTACTGTTGGATTCTAGCATTAATTAATATTTTAACCTGCATTTATATGGAGATGTACATGTTTTCAAACTTTACAAACCTGTAGGAGAAAGAATGAGACAGGCAGCACTAAGCTGCTGTTCAGTGTGACCTCACTCGGCAGAATAAGGAAGCTATGTAAAAGTATAGACAGTATATCAGATGGATGTAGCTTTTGGGTTTGAAAAGGGAAGCCAATTCAAAGTGCCTTAAAGTTGCATTCTTTTTAATGGCCACCAGGGGCGATGCATGTAGTTGCAAAAGACATAGAAGTCTATGGGAAAATAGCTCTCTGACTTGACTTCTGTAAACACTTTCCTGCTGAGTTTTTATGCTCAGTTGTTCATTTCAGGTCACTTTGAATAAAAATTTTAGTCAAAAATGTGGTCATATTGTGTTTTAGAAAGGAGGACGATCTGGGGTACGAGTAATTAGCCAATGAATGTGTGGTTTCACGCTCAGACCCACCCCTTTCTTTCCAAAACACCAAGATGGCAATGGTGAAAACACTCATCTGGAGGCTTCAAAGCGAGACTTCACAAACGAATGGATGACGTCACCATAGCGACTTCTGTCTTTTATACTGTCTACGTATCAAAGTCCGTTCACAGAGGGTCTGCAAAGCTGTGCTGATGGGCACTTAAAATAACATCCCACAGCAAAAATCATGACAGAACCATTAAGTTACACCTATGGATTATGCTGTTTTTCACATGCTAAACAAACACAAGACAAAACTTAGAAAGAAAAGATTTTGACTGAAAGATTGTTAAGAAGTACATTTTTTTCTCCACATTATAATGAGTTTTACAGCCTACAGTACATTCGAAGGGTGGAAGCACGGGAAGCTAGAGCACTTAAAACTTTGAATATGTGGAATCAAAGTCTGAGTATATTAATAGATATTTGATATTATTGAAAGAAAGATGAATATATAAAATCTAACCTGAAATAAATGGAAGGAAACTTAAATATTGAATGAAATCCATTGCCACTGTTATATTCTTATCATCAGAGTAATAGCTCTCTGAACACTCTGGCTTTTAAAAATGGCATTGACAGAAATATTCCAGTACTTGGTTGCACTGAAAAAAAAAATGCTTATTAACAGCTGCTAGATTGTGTTACCTTGATGATCCTATTGCCATTATTGTGATATTTTCAGAGTAATCGTGTTCAATAAAACGTTGCCGAGAAAATGATATGCATCATTCTTCAAAATAATTAACATCTCATCTCATTAAAAGTCAAGGGAGATGATGAACAGTTCTAGGAGAATCTGAAGCACATGATATAGGCATAGAAAAAGGCAGAGATCAGTCAATATATTTTGCTTTTCATTCCATTATGAAGGCCATAGCATTTGTCCATAACACCATATCAAATTAAAATCCACATTTAAAAGACAGGGCTTTATATGAAACTACCTATATTATTAATGGCTCTTTCTTTGCTTTATATTCTTTACTGCTAACATCATAGTTATTACTGATTCTGATGTACTCATTTACTAGTAGACCAACCCATTAACTAACTTTGCAAAATAGCTTCATTTGGCATACCAGTGTGGCAAAATTTGACATGACAGCATCTTATTTGGATAACCAACAGGACAAGACCAAGGGCCTTTTATCAGCAGAACATTCAGAGGCAAATTAAAGCATCAGAAGTAACTGAGCTGTAATGTCTAATTATCAGGAACATTTTGAAATGGACTGAATTTGTCAAGCCATAGGACGTTCTATTTCTAGCTGTATGTGATTGCACCTTTACAAGAAATTTTTAATGCTTCACCTTCCCAAAGATTTGTTCCTCTAGATTCTCCCATGCAAACTTCACTCAAGACTTCCAGATTTTTCTACCTTCAGGTTCTCCCTTTTCTTTGTGCCCAGAAAAACATTTAGTAGAAAATATACCAAGACATGGCATTTTTGCAAGCTGTTTGCAGGTGTTGCATCAGTAAGTCTCCTTTCATCCTCTTGATACTTTATTCACAAATGAACTTGTAACTGCTGCAGACAACTCAGCCCACCCCATGACCTAACACCTTAGAAATCAACCTCAACTACCACGACGTCTAACCTAAGGTAACAATCATCACACATTGTTGTAACATTATTGGAACATCCTGGAGTCTGTCAGAGCTGCTTTCTAATGACTGCCTTCCCTGCTGTGTTGGATGTGTAACTTGTCACTCTACTATCAAATAAAAAGACAAGAAGCTCGATGAGTGAGACAGGAAACAGGGAAAGACTCCAAAAGGCTTTTTCATGCATCACTTTCATTGGTAGAGTCGTGGGTTTCTGGTAGACTTTGATTGAAAAGATTAGGTGGCAAACTTCTCTATATGAGAGTCTGAGAATAATGTCTGCCAGGAGGCAAGAGAGACACTGCATTGGGGACCAATTGACACTGTCAAGATGAAACCTCAGAGGTGTTACATCTGGAGGTGACTTGCACTGAGCATTTTAAAATTATGCGCACATATATTTGAATATTATCGAGTTCATTCTGTACTGATCTCAGAAAGCATGAAAATCCTGGGAACATGCAAATCACTAAGCCAAAAAGGCTAGAAAGGTCTTTGCCATTTTAGATGATAACCTCTTTGAAATTACAGTATTTCAAAAGAGCACATGAGCACACAGTGGTGGTATAATGTTCAAATATCTTCACAACACTGAGCTCAAAGTGCATACTAATTGCATCATGCTCCAAAATTTACAAGTGATTATTTAATACCTGACTAACAAGCAGTGCTTCATTTACACATTAACAAATCTGTCTTTGAATGTCACATCAGTCCAAATGATGAAACTATCATCAAATTAGAAAGTGCTGATACCACCATACCTTTTTAAAGCCTCCTTTTGAGGCTCTCCTGCTCTGTTCTTGATTCAACAGCCGATTTAACATTCGACCCAGTTTCAGCGAGGTTCTCTACTGGGACGCAACCCAGAAGTGTCATACTGAAGAACCAGAATAATAAGGCCCTCGACTCTGGAAATGAAGCAAACGATACCCTGTTTATGCTCCACAGATTAATATACAAGAGTAGTGTATTTCTGTATGGGGGTTCTGCTTATTTTAAGAAGCACACACAGTCATCAGCTTGCATTATTGCAATCAATGTTGATGGAGAAAAAAGAGGCACAGAGACACAGACAGCATAAGTGTAGTGTAATCCAATATGCACACATCTCATTTTGAAGGCTAATTAGGCACACCCTGCCCCGTGGATGTTAGTTTGGTATGGAAATGACAGCCAACAATTTTATGCGACCCTTAGGAATATAATTAGTATTATAATATAATGTAATTAGTCTTACTATGCCATGTAATCACACAAGGCTTGGAATATCAATAGTTAATGGCAAACTGGATCACAAACAACCTGATTACATTTTCTAACTTACTTTCAAAGAGCCAGTAGCAGTCTGCTAGCAGGTCTCACTGGGAATTTAATGGTTTTACTGAAGTTAGTGGAGTACATATTGTCTCTGAGGTGAACATGCACTGGCACAAATAGCACTAGTCTAATTATAGGAATTCTGATAACAACTATGTAGTCCTAGTATGTGTTTAACCAATAGGGAATTATGGAATCTAAACATGCTGCACTGTTCTGCTCCCGTGGCTCAAACAGTGCAGAGAATATCCATAAATAGGTTAAAAACCCAGAATTGTGTGTTGTGAAAGCTGACACAGACAGATGCTGTACAGCAGCACAGAACAAGACAGTGTTATTTAATTTAATAAGATTATGTTATTTAATTATTAATTAATTTTATAAAGTAATTATGTGCTTTCCATATTTAACTGTATTTAACTCATTTTCAACCACGTATCATGTTACCTTCAGCTAAATATTTTATCCATTTCTGTGATTAGCTCTTCCAACTGTTTATCCTTTATGCCTAGCTAAATATTCAATTGTTTATCCATTTATTTAGCTATTTCATCTGTTTATACATGGGCTTTATTTAGCCTGTTTCCTACTAGTTACATGTATTATAGGCTTCAACATATTTCACAATTACTTAGTTAATCCCACTGTTTAGCTATTCTTTCAGCTATCATTTTCAATCGTTTCTTTCTATTACCCATTACAATCTGTTTGCTTATTTTTAGCCACTTATTGGAGTTCTTTTAATTTAGCAAAGGCTTTTAGCTCCATGACACTGAATCTGAAAAATAGACAGTATATATTCTATGTATCCAATTCATTTAATCAGCTACTTTTAACTATTTATGAATACCCTTAGCTAAGGATTTAGGCTACTAGCGAAGTGTTTTATTTTTCGCTATCAGCCATTTAACATTTAGCTTTCTGTTGTTTAGACCTTTCTGTTCCAGATTTACACACATTCTCATGTTTATTAGTGTTCAGCTTAACACTATATTGCCAAAAGTATTCATTCGTCTGCCTTCACAAGCATGTGAACTTGAGTGACATCTCATTCTTAATCCATAGGGTTTAATATGATGTCGGTCCACCCTTTGCAGCTATAACTGCTTCAACTCTTCTGGGAAGGTTTTCCACAAGGTTTAGGAGTGTTTATGGGAATTTTTGATTATTATTCCAGAAGTACATTTGTGAGGTCAGACACTGATGTTGGATGAGAAGGCCTGGTTCACAGTCTCTGCTCTAATTCATCCCAAAGGTGTTCTGTCAGGTTGAGGTCAGGACTCTGTTAAGACCAGTCAAGTTCTTCCACACCAAACTCACTCATCCATGTCTTTATGGACCTTGCTCTGTGCACTGGTGCGCAGTCATGTTGGAACAGGAAGGGGCCATCCCCAAAATGTTCCCACAAAGTTGGGAGCATGAAATTGTCCAAAAGGTCTTGGTATGCTGAAGCATTAAGAGTTCCTTTCACTGGAACTAAGGGGCCGAACCCTGCACCATAATCCCCCTCCACCAAACGTTACACTTGGCACAGTGCAGTCAGACAAGTACTGTTCTCCTGGCAACCGCCAAACCCAGACTCATCCATTGGATTGCCAGACGGAGAAGCGTGATTTGTCACTCCAGAGAACATGTTTCCACTGCTCTAGAGTCCAGTGGCGAAAGCCATTCCATGAAGCTCTCTACGCACTGTTCTTTAGCTAATCTGAGGGCCACATGAAGTTTGGAGGTCTGTAGCTACTGACTCTGCAGAAAGTTGGTGACCTCTGTGCACTATGCGCCTCAGTATCCGCTGACCCCACTCTGTGATTTTACATGGCCTACCACTTCGTGGCTGAGTTGCTGTCATTCTCAATCGCTTCCACTTTGTTATAATACCACTAACAGTTGACTGTGGAATATTTAGTAGTGAGGAAATTTCAC
>VUQS01021701.1:0-12653 GCA_015108495.1 Heterochromis multidens | reverse complement strand
GAACTCCTCTGTATAGTAAGTATTCTACAGTCAAATGTAAGGCCATCTGTCCGACAGCTAAAACTAAACCAAAATTGAGTCATGCAACAGGACAATGATCCCAATCACAGCAGCAAATCTACAGCAGAATGGCTCAAAAGGAAAAAAAAATCAAGTTGTTGCAATGACCTAATCAAAGTCCAGACCTCAATCTGATTAAAATGCTGTGGTGGGACCTTAAGAGAGCTGTGTGTAAACAAATGAAATGCCCGGAAAGCTCAATGAACTTATTCAATGTTATAAAGAAGAGCAGGCTGAAATTCCTCCACAACAATGTGAGAGACTGATAGTCAGATGGAAATGATAATTTAGTATCAAAAGGACAATGCATGCATTTTTTTTTATAAATATACATATATTTGACCCATCAAGTCATAGATCACATAAACCATAGTGTACATGCAATGTTCACATAATTTAATATATTATTTATACCAACCAATCAATCAATCAGTGTCCAAATCAGTGAAAGTTTGGCCTATTTTTTGGTGCATTTCTTTGTTTTTTCTACTTTGTGATCCTTTAGGTTAATGCACTATATATTTGATGTATTTATGTACGCTCCCAAACTCACTTTCCCCAGAGTCTCTTGAAGCTCCTGTTATTCTTCATGTATTCTGGGGAGCCCACAGCTCGCTGGCCAGAATGAACAGGGGAAGTATCACTTGAAGTGCTGTCATCAACTTTCTCCAGCTTTCCTTTAGGAGGTTACAAAAACCACAGTAAATGTAATGTAAATTACAAAGTACAAATATGATTCAAAGTGTATTGTAGATGGCCAGTTAGATAATAAAAAATTATAGATGCATTTGATTAGTTGAAAATTTTTGTTTATTATGATAATATAAGCAGACAAAGCTCCACTGCCAAATAAAACACATTTGATTGATTGCATCTATGGATGATTAAGCTGTTTCCTGTAATTTTGGCACCGTTAATGTTCTGATGATAATCCTGATGATGATGGTGGTGACTGAGTAAAAACCCATAAAAAGCTTTTTGTTTTTCCCTTCATTTTCATACCAAAGAGGACATTAAGAGCAAAGTGGTGCATGCAGGGTGGTCTGCTGTTACACAGAGCTCTATTCAGTAGAGAGACTCAGGATACAGACCATTGAGTTCAGCAAATAATTCATCAGTTAATGCCCCATGAAAAAGAAAGGGATTAAAAGCTAAATTTTACGTGGTCTGATCTTTATGGTAGAGGTAGAGGCTACAGACAGTCACCTCACTCCAGAAGACTGCAGCAGAGAGAAATCAGGGTGGGGCTCAAGTTAAAATTGGTCAGTCATGCTGTGGACGGGTGGAGCTGGGATGAATGTGGTCAATCAGAGCAAGAGAGAGGGCGTGCTCAGTATGAAAGTCTATACCATGATCCATCTGCTCTGTCAGGAGGCTCTGCAATTAGCTATGATCAAAAGTAGTCTGGTCGGCATAGAGTGGTTTGCTCCAAATATGAATACTGCCTTTACTCATGGGAATTACAGGGCTATAGCCTTTTCCATAGAAATGGAGAACTGATTCTGCAGTAGACCAAGGTTCATTACCGAACACCAGCCATCATATAATAAATAACCATAAACAGCACTCAGGAAAGCTTGATTTAATATGCTTGGATTTACTTTGGCTTGAGTCTCCGTCTTCACTCCCAGCTGGAGACCTTTGACTCGGTATTTCACTGCTGCTGTCTCCGATCCCATTTTGTTCTGACAGAGAGGAATTCACAGGCAGCGTCTGACTTCTCATTTCACTGAGGCCAGTCTGGATGAAACAAGTAGATACAAACAGAAAAGAAAGTGACAAATCATAAAATAGTTTAAAATCTGTAATTACAGAGTATGTGCAATATAGTGCTGAAACTAATTATTTAATTCTGATTCTCTTATGTGCTCATCACAGGCGAAACAGTACAGTAGCATGTAAACCATAAAAGAACTAAGCAGGGAAGCACTGTGAGCTAAAAGATAGATTATTCATATGAACTGTATGAATTTTTAAAAAAGTACCTTTTGTGTAGGTCCATTTGCTATGTCATTCATGCTACTCGATAAAGTCTGTACTTCTAATCTGTGAAGACAATCACAATCAGCTCAATAAAATCCTACTAAGAAATACTGGAATGATCATTTAATGAAAAGCTGCTGCACTACCTGGAATCACTGTCTTTCTGGATGGATGAAATCGATGTTTGTTGGGATGCAGAACTGTTTGTTGAAGCCTGCGGTTAATAAAAATGTTATTATACAATTAAAATAATTTAGAGAGCCTATAATTGTATTCAAATATTTATGGAAATAATTGATCAGCAGAATTTTTTTGCACCCACTTCAGACTTCACATCCTCAGATTTTGCACTGGCGGTGTCACCATTCTTCATCAGACCCTGCTCTTCTTCCTCACTGCTGCTTGACAGGCTCCTGCCATTTGACAGTGATTGGACAGCAGATGGTGCTACAGTAACAAAGAGAATGATTTTTTTAATTCCACTCAAGCAGTAGAATCCATTTCTCTTTAAAAAGGAAAGTGTGATGAGCTTCATCATGCTTAAACATCATAATATGAGCACTGCAAGAGAATGATAAAGGAACGAGTAAGCTGATTACCTTGTCTTGTGTTGTTAGAGACCTCTCTGAACTGTCTGCACTGATTCAGGAGCAGAGTGAGCTCTTCAATACGTCGGTCCTGCACACAACAAGGGAAGAAGTGTCCAAGGTCAACAAAACACAATTAAGATGTTTATCTAAGGTTAGGAAACATCCATATGGGCTACCTGCTTCATTCAGTTACTGACCGATATACTGCATAAATGTTTCTCCTCCACCATATGGCCTTTAGATCAAAGTAATGGATAGGGAGGGGATTGACAACGGCCAGGCTGGAAATCTTAGTTGTGGTAACCAACTGTGTGGAGTGTGTGTTTTTTGAAGTGGTGCCCATGCCTGGTTTTGCTATGGTTCTCTTAGTGCAGCTCACTCCAAAATTAGGCTTGGCAGAATGAGGCCTGCTTAAGTGTGGCTTTGCCTGAAATGGCCTGCCTTGGGGTGTGTGTACGTGTGTGTCTTCACTGGTGTGCCACATGTAAGTCAATGTCTGTGGGTCTTTAAAGTCGAAAATACACTGGGAGGGAGAATACAAAAGCCCCTCTGTGCTATAAACGGTTGAAGGGGTGGCGCCTCTTAAAATGACACAGCCCATAAACAGTTACATTATAACCTTCTAAGAAGCAGTGATGCTAGTATATCCATATACAGGCCAGTAGGACAGTAAACTGATGACAAAACACATGCTAGCTTTTGCTGTATAATCACACATAGCTGAGAAAGCATAGGCTTACAGGTCAATGGTAACTTACCTTTTCATCATTGGCAGCTACCAGTGATTTCATTCCACTCCTAAGCTTCTGCAATTCTTGATCTATAAGGAGAAACCCAACACAGAATCTGTATAGGCCACTGCTCGTGTTGTATAGATATTTTTAGTAGTATATAGTTAGTTAGAAAATAAGGAAAGGTAGAAATGCATAAATCATCAATTTATTCCTCACGAGAATGCTCCAACCATTTATTTTTAAATTCATCCAAGCCTTTTTTAGCCATCATAGTTTTAGTCTACTACCACCTAAGCAATAGCGTGAGAATATGACCAATACTGAGTTTTAGTGACACTCAGACTATCATTCATGCTTTTAATTTTTCTCTTGGTTAAATTATTGTATTGGTCTTTTAACAGGTATCAATCAGAAAGCATTAAATAGACTTCAGACTGTGAAAAATGCACCAGTCAGACTTCTTACTAGAACCAAGAAAACTGAACATATTACACAAGTCTTAATGACACTGCACTGGCTGCCCATTATTGATTTTACGATTTTACGTATTACCTTTAAAGCCCTTCATGACCTGGCCCCAGAATCTATACTCAAACTGTGCACAGCCTCAGATCCTCAGCCAGAAACCTGCAAACTGTTCCCACCTCATGCTCAAAGACAAAAGGCGATCAAGTGTTTGCTGTTAGGGCTCCTCAGCTGTGGAATCATCTGCCTGAGGAAATCCAGCTTGCCTCATCAGTGTCTCCTTTTAAATAACTGCTTAAGACTCATTTGTATCGTGAGGCTTTTTTGTAAATTTTAGGATAGATTTTAGCTCCTTGATTCAATCCCGGGAGCGCATCTAGTGTAAAAACTCTGCCAAATCAAACATGCAGCACTACCCACTGTGGCGACCCCTTGTAAATAAGGGAGCAGCTGAAAGTACCTTCTTCTTAATATAGATTTGATATTTTTGACATTCTTAGGTTAACTCCATCCTACTCTTTTAACATCTAGATTTTTATCTTAATTTTAAGTTATTCTTTACAATGGAATCACATTGTATCTTATTCTTATTTTGATGTTGCACTGGAGTCTTGCATGGCCTATTTGAATTGATATGTAAATTATTATTGCTATAATTATTGTTGTTGTTGCTGTTGTTGTTGTTATTATTAGTCACAGACATGTCTGGGTACACAAACACAGACACTTTCTCTCTAGCATTTGCAATCATACAGACAAGATTGCTAGTAAGTGACAATGATTGCACCAAGCAAGTAGCCCAGAAAAGCATTTATCTATGACACAAAAAATTATATACACAAAAAACCAAGATATTATTCCTTCAGGAATCAATAAAGACAACAAAGAAGTGAAAGGGAGGAGCGATACATCAAGTTATTCAGGAAACAAGCTGATGATTGTCAAAACTGCCCCTCAGAGCAGAAGGAAATGAAAGATAATGAAATAGAGAAGCATGTCTGGAGAAGGGAAATAAATGAGAGATCAAAAGTAGACATGGCCAATGGGTTTAGAATAATTTTCATTATGTACTGCTCAGGCTTACATTTGGTGTTTAGTCTCTTCCTGTACATCTCCTCTGAGAGAGAGAGAGACAGAAACTCATAAGACAGTTTACTTAGGGCTGAGAGTGACTTTTTCCATAGTTGTTACTTTCACTGAGAGTTAATGAATGCAAACAGGAGTCATTAACTGTGTCACCTATCAAGTTGGGTAACTTTGAGTGAGAGGCTGTTGTTGGCAGGTTGGCTGAGAGCTTGAGGCTGGCAGCTTTGCTTACCTCTCTCTGCGCTCTCTGTGGTTAAAGAGGGTCTGGCCAGCAGCTGAGAGTGCAAGCTCTCAATCTCAGCATTCTTACTGTGCAGAAGCTGCTGAAGGCTGCTGATCTCTGCCTGTGGGTAAGACACAGTGAGAAATGTTAGCAAGCAGGAGATGCAGTGTACTGTATGTGCTATTTAAACACCTAAAAACATTTGCACGTTCATATAAACAAGATGTGTACGTGCATTTTAAGTTTAAGTACCAGCACATGTCCTCGAGTGAAGCCCAAATCTTTTTCCACCATTGCTTATATATGAAAACCCACAACAAAGCACATAAATATCACTTCTCCGAAGTTTAGAGTACCAAATGTTAGGTCACTGCTATCTGGAGTTTATAGGTTGTTTTGAAGCAAGTTACAGAAGGAACACACAGATGGCAATGAAATTAACTCAAGCTGATCTGTTTGCCAGTGTTGTCTATCAGCATGCGTGTAGAAGAAAATGAACAGTGAAAAATAAACCTTTTGTCTCAAATACAGATCAAGACATTTTGCCCTGCTACCAGTAACCAAAGCTTTCACCTGAGAATTGCAAGGAAAATGTTTCTATAAAAGGTAGCATTTATTCATTTTGCCATTCTGCAGATAGCATATGTTTTTTAATTACACAATATTTAATTTTCACAACAAACTTTGTCAACCTCCTTTAAGAACTAAATACCCAAAAGCCAGTCATGGTGTAACTATAAAGTTTGCCAAGTATCATTTACAGCAGTTTGTCTGTTGTGAACAAACAGATCTATAAGGGAATTAGCAGAAGAGCCTTTTGAAATCAGACAAGAAAGGACAGTAAACAACTAGAAGGATGACATCAAAATGAAGCATATCTAATATACAGACATTACAGTTATTATACCACAAACATAGCAAGAAAGACTGTGTGAGAGAGATGTAAAAACAATGGGAGAGGTAAAGATTTGATCATAATAGAGGCCAAAATGGTAAAATTGGGGAAGCCTAAAAAAATCACTCCAAATTAGAAATGTAGTGAATTAAATAGCTATTATTATATCTATTTCCATCATACTTTAATTTAGAAAGTAAAATAGTTCTCAGACTTCCCAAATAAACATAGGTGTCTGTGAATGGGAGAACATGTGCAAAAGAGAATGACTCACTTAACTGGCAGGAACATCAGATTGGACAGCTTTTAGGAAAGTTGAGTGGACAGTTAGAGGTGGAATATGGGAAGAGATGGTGCACTGCAAAATCCACACAGCACATAAATCTGAACTTTCTTTTACCTTCGTTGCTTTGAGTTTCTTCTCGTACTGCAACTTCTGATCCTCCAGGTGCTCGACTTTGTCTTTGAGAATCCTGAGTTCCTTAAATAAGCCCTTAAACAGAAAGTGTGAGAAATTAAAATTCTCAGTTGATATTAGGAAATCTGCACAATGTTTTTGTTTGTTTGTTTGCTGTTTTGGGGTTTGGGTTTTTTTTTGTTTTATTTTGTTTTTTTCACACAAGACCAAGAACACGAAATGCAGCTGTGTCAGTGTCATTAACTGTGTCAGGCACTGATCCCCAACAGATAAATATGATTAGTTTTGCTGGTTTTTCTACAGTGACATAAGTGCTGTTGAGGATGTTTGGTGAGTGGCTGTTTCATTTGCATCTAAACCTAAGGATCCCACACACTAAAGTAAGACAACACATGCTGTACACAACAATAGTAGTCATGCAAGCAAGCTATGCCTACACTTTCTCCTCCACAGTAGTACTTTTGCTCTGCATCTGAGCTACCCTCTTCCAGGGTAGTTGTGTTTCCATCAGGTCCGTTTGGAGCCTCCTCCAGTTTGTTCATCATCCCAGAGGTTTTGTCACAAGGCACCCCCAGGTTTGAGTCCTGGCTTTCAGTGGACTCAGCGGGGCACTCCACAGGAAATCTGCTGTCAGCTGGGGTCTCCAGGGCCTTTTTCTCCTGGATCTTGCTATTGATCTCCTTCTGAAACTGATATATTTGCTCCTGCAGCTCACTAATGAAATTCACTACAGTCTGCCAGATGTAGTGGGAGAGAAAAAGATTGAGAGAAATGTTTAGAAAGAAAAGACGAAACATTGTGGGACAGGTGTGTGTATGTATGTCTGTGTTTGTGTGTGACTATACTGTAATAAAAATGAACCTTTAAAACATATTTATGATGTATTTCATGTCCATAGAAGGTGCATATTTGGTCTTAAATATCTTAAACCTGTGAAAAAGGCAGGTCATTGGTTTGGTCCTAGTGTCACACACACTGGGCCACATCTCTTTTGAAACAGGCATAGTTCAGCAGTTGTTTATGAACATGAACAGCCTTTTGTGTTGATCATAACTATATTGCCATTTTTCTACATTTGTTGGTAATTTGCACTGATACATTTCAATAGGGGTGAATATGTTTGCCTCTTGTGATCTTTTCAGAGGTGAAGCCTGTCAGTGCTCCTTCAAAAAGCAGCCAAGCAGCCAAGTTATGCTGGGACTGTGGACAGAGGAAGTCTCATTTGGGGTCCAGTACAGCGGATATGACAGATGATCCAGAGTGCCTCGATGGCTAAATTTAACTATGAGCTTGCTGGCTCTACAGCAAGGAAGCATGTGTGAAAGCATGAATATGTGTGGGCATGTTTGTGTAGTAGAGGCAGCACGTGGGAGAACGGTAAAGTAAAATATTTTTTTTTCTACTCTATTTCGTCAAAGCAGCTGGGAAAGTTGGATTTATAAAAGCAACTGATAATAAAAAAGTAACTGTGAATAAGTTACAAACTATAATCTGCTAAAACACGTAGTATTTGACCATTATTTTGTTATTTTGTTCTCTTTGCTTAGAAATAACAACCTACAAAATTCAAAATTACTGAAATAAATTTTTTGGAAATATGCCTTTAGTTAGGGAAAGGGTCCTTTTTTTCAGAATGACCTACTCAACCTTTACCCACCACCAAGAACAAAATTCTCTGGGCTGAAGCCTACACACACTCATATTTGGCCTGTCATCCATCATGCCAGCTTCACTATGCCTGAACTCCTCTAACCTGAGGACACAAAGACTCTTTGACCAGCAGTGTTTTGACAGTAACTACATACATTACAGTATCCTGTCAAGTAACAGTCCGTCCTGCTTTCCCTGCTTTCTCTTTTTAAAATGGTCACTGAATGCCCAGAAGTCTATTGGTAACCTAACACATTGGTCTTAAGCAAACACAGGAATCAGTTTAGACTGACAAAAAAATTAAACTCCTTGGAGACTTTTTTTTCCTCTAGACTTTGCCCAGGAACAACAGAGCCAGGGTTTGGTTAAACGTTTCCCTCCATCTGTCCAGAATGTGTTTATGGTCTTCCATAAAATCAGCAGCAGACTTGAAGGTTAGATCCATCAGAACACAAAGCAGATTTTTGTGTGTACCTCGTCATACCAGGAAGAGTTCAAATTTCCATGGACTGAAGTAAAATGGAAGCCCGTTAAGATTTTAGATTATATAATTTCTCCTTAAAAATATGCTCAGTGTAACCAATTGTAATGTCATTTACAAGTTGAAATGATTGATAGCCCAATTAAAAAAAACAAGTGAATCAATTTCTGGTGTGGCAGCTTTTTTGATGGCTATACATTAGTTTTAAATAGGTAATGACAAACAGTGCTACAATGCCTGCAAAAAAAAAAATACTTTTAATTGTAGTTAAAATTTCTGGTGATAGGAATAGTTCTATTTAACTTAGTGAGAAGCCCTACCTCTGCTTTGTGCTGCCTTTCACCCCCATGGCCCTGTTTTCCTTCCATGTCTGCCAGCTTTAGTTTCAGGTAGGACACCTCCCCCATAAGACTCAGCTTCTGGTTCTCCAGTGACGCCCTATGCAGGAGTTCCTATCATCAACAACATTCAGCAAGAGCATGAAGCAACACAAACAGACATACACAAGTACATTATCCTCTCAATACTTACTGAACAAAGGCAACATTAGGTATGAGACACAGCAAGCTACCAGCTCTGTAATGGCAGTCCCTTCTGGTTTTAGAAGCTGTTTGAGTGGCTAAATATACACAACCCATGACCACTATTTATAATGCCCATTTCACAGCTCACTCAAAGCACACAGCACTGGGGAAGAGAGTGAGAGAGAGAGAGAGAGAGAGAGAGAGGTGGCAAAAGCATGCTAAACATCCTTGGACAACATCAAAATAACTCTTAATATCTTTAACAGGTGCTTTTCTTATGTCCTGTAAACAGCTGCCTATCAAACCTGGTGCTAAGAGAGACTGCCGCTAAATGGTTCTGTGACTGTCTGTACTGAATGGCTGACAGGCTTGAGAGTTAAGCCAGACTATGCAGGCAGATGTATTACTAATTTGGTTGATGTCAAGCAGGTGCTAAATCACTTAAAGCCTAGAAATGAGCATCGGAGGCAGGCAAACTGTACATATGCATACATCTATTTAAAAGGCTGACTTTGGAAAATATCTGAGCTTCTTCTGGAGTGCACATGGAAAATATTAGAGCTTTGTCACCAGAAAGAGATTTACGGCTCAGGTCCAAAGCCTCATAATGACCATGTCTCCAAGAAACCATTCCCGGCTGCCCTTTGATACTCTGCACACATAAGCAGCATGGCACAGACAAGTAGACGTTGCAAATCAAGTTCACAGCTAATCAGATAGCTAAGACGCATTTCTGGCACTCGTGAAATTTATCTGACCTGGCTGAAACAGTAGAAAGGAGTTTGAGTAGCATTAAAAGAATAAGACATACTACCTGGTTCATTTTCCAGTGTCTGGGTGAAGTAAAAAAAAAACAAAGTGTATTTCCTTCATGGATGCTGTGGTTTCAGTGCATGTTCATACGTCCGTTCCATTCAGTGTTCTTTGGACTGTTTAACAAAGTCCTTGAAAGTATACATACACTTGTACACTTGTAACTCTTAAAGGAGCACCACCTCATTTTTTTTTCTCCAGCCCATCTCTCCACCTTTTCCAGCTGTTCCTCCTTCCTCATTTGTTCCTTTCTCCCTCCCTTCCACCCTCACTCTGTTGTTCTCTCTCTCTCTCTCTCTCTTTCTCTCTCTCTCTCTCTTTCCTCTCCCTCTGTTTCTTTCTCTCTTAATGTCTGATTGCAAACAGTTCTGGTGGTTATAGATTAGGGGTGTGGCTACTAGTGCTGTGATCACCTGCCCAGACAGACCAGTTTGGCCCTGCATAAATCAGACAGGCTGTCCCAGAATGAATCTGAGCGTCCTAAATATTTTGGTTGTTGGGGTAATCTGCAGCCAGATGAACTGGAATCTTAGCAAGGAATTTCTTTCCAGGAAGCTGGACTCATCCTGAATAACATTCTGCAGCTTATGAGAACAAAATGGATGTGTTTGGGAGTCAAATTTAAAAGTTAGGGCCCTGTCACAGTTAATTAAATAGGGGTAACAGTATTGACATAAGTCTTTCATGCTTGACTTTGTTCTAGCAATACAAGTCAAGTATTTAGTACAGAGAAAGTTCAGAAAGATGTTTTGACACAAATGAGCATGATTTCAGGTCAGTCCAATACCTGCTGTAAAATTTCCTCGGTGGAGTTGAGTTTGTGCTGATGCTCCACCAAAGAACTCTCTAAATCGCTGATCTTCACCCCCTGAGCTTCCACCTGGTCTGTCAGCACACTCACCTGTATGTGTTTGTGTATATGGATTGAAAGATATTAGACATAAGAATGCATTTTCTAAGCAAAGGTTGGAGAATAAAACGGTTTAATCATCACTTAGTTCCAAACTTTATCACATAAATGCAGCCTGGGCCTAGCAGAATTCTTCACGATTTAGATTTTCTCTTTTACTACAACATTTCTCACAGTGCACTATTTATTAATATCAGCTTTTCTCATTTAATGACTGCTGCTCATTTTTGTTGAAATTTTTACATCTGTGCCAGATCAAACAGTGTAAACATTTCCTTTCTGAAGAAATGAAGGCTTCTTTGTGCCGGGGTAGGTGCTTGCCACACTTCAGTGACTCTGGCGATTTCAGCAGAATCCAGGTTAAATTTAAATCTGCAGAGAAACTATTAAGGCCACATAATAGCTAATCATATGCTAAAAGGCTGGTCTAACCAGCCAACTAGAACGGATTTTTATGTGCAGCCTGAAGAAACAAATAGGGCACCTGACTTCTCTCACACACACACACCTACTGCACATGAAGGTGCTAGCCTCAACCTGTCTAAGACGCACTTGCTGAGTAATCTTAAGAGCTAAACACACCTACACATATATACACAGACAACAGATCACACAGAACAAGACATTCAAGTGTTGTAACAGCACCAAACCCACTTTGAAACTGTTGCTTCACCCAGAATTTGAACAAAAACACATAATTACGCAACATTTGCAACACAATACTGCGACCTACCTTTGTCCTTTCACCTTCCTTCTCTCACCTCTCTAACACTGCTATCTGATATGAGCACTGATTATGAGCATTGATATCAGCACTGTAGTGTCATGTGCCTTTTTTTTTTCCCAGCAGCATCATTCACAGTGGAACTGATTCAGCTTTGTTGTTACATGTGTTGTTACTGCAGCAACCTTTTCATAGGTCATATAAATTTTATAAACAGAAGCAGATAGCAATTACATTGTTTTATGTTCAAGTTGCATGAAACAAGGGAAAAGCATCCAGAGAAATAATTAATCTCACCTGTAGAATTAGTGACTCTTTGTCTCCTTCCAGACGTGATAAACGCTCCTGGTAAGACTCACTGTTAGCATTTGAATGGAGGTTTACCTTCAGAATAGAGGTCAGCAGTTAAGTTTACTAATGCTAATAGAGAGCAGCAGCCCAATGGGTCAAATCTGGATTGCAACACACACACACACACACACACACACACACAGATGGATGCAAAGACACACACACACACACACAATTTTCGAAGTTTGTATTGTGCCATAAATGTGTGGAAAGACTATAAGAGGTTTACGAGTTCTAATCCAGCATTAAAAGTTGTGTAGAACATTTTATACTAGCTGATTAGTGGGGGGAAGTGTTGGCTGAAGCCTGAGTTCTGTTTAGTCAGGGATATTTCAGAACCATCAATGTCCAAGGGAAGTGAAGAGCAAACAAATGACCTAAAATTTCTTATAGATCCAGGCTTTAAACAACAATCATGGAAACATTATATATCCCAGTTTCCATAATTCTGAACAAGCTAGCTCAAGCAGTTTGCTTGAATAATGCAATACAGTAATGCAATAATTTTAAAACAGTATAAAGGCTTTAAAATAGTCCTGGCACCAAACTTTTAAAAGACACTATTTTAGCAGTATACTATTTGAATGTGCACTGCATACTTTAAATGTATTTACAGATTTGTCTGTGTAGGTTCTCAGTCATCCAGGACATGGTAGTCTAAGGGTTTGAAGGAAGGCAACTGGACTTCTTTAAGTTGTTTGAAGACGTTTCACCTTTCATCCAAAAGGTCTAAAACCAAATAGCGG
>VUQS01021700.1:1869-20581 GCA_015108495.1 Heterochromis multidens | reverse complement strand
AACCAAAACATGCAAAGGATCGCACTGAGACACGCTTAAAAGAAGTGGAGGATTCATCGGTGTTGTGAGGGAGAAAAAGATGCAGGTAATGCGTGTTTTAATCACATGATTCATGTAATACTGTAGATACATGTTTGCCGTTAGCCGTTTACTGTTAGCTTGTCACTTCCACAGCTGGTCCATCACGCTATCGTGTCCCCAGAAACACTTCCATTGTGTTTTATTCAGCTTCCGTTGTTTTTTGTGTGCTTTTGCAGCGTTTTTCTATTTGCTGGTGTTTCCTTAAGTTGCAGTCCGTTTGACCTTTCAGGGCCACTGTAGTTTTCACCGATTTTTTGCTGCGTTGGAGTGGAAGTACTGACAACTACCACTGGATTACTTTGATACTGAAAAAATCTTAAAAACTGGAGGATTCTAAGGCAAGTTTTGAAGCACTCCCTTCCAGTCATGATATTTGCCGTTAAATGTGTTTGCTGCATACTGAGCAACTCTTTGTTGATGGGTATATAAGTCTCTATTTTGGCTGTAATCCCAAAGTTATAATTGCTAGATCCTGACGTGCACTTCTTTTCCTGAGCCTTGTTATTTTTTTCATAATAAGGTATGTGATATTGTACAGTAGACTAATGGGACAGAAATCCAGAGGCTTAAGAACTTGCCTCAGAATTGTCCAATTTTTACATTTTTTTCCCAAGCAAGCTAGAGCCATTTAGTCAACTCAATGCCTGTTTTTTACTCTTAACACCGCTGCAGCATGTTTACAGATAGAGTCTGATCACTTCTCTATGTGTGGCATATTTAGTGTATCACAAATACACAACAGTGGTAGTCTGGGTGACAAGCACTATAATTTTACTACTGTTTATGCTCGCTGCTGTCATCTTGGATTGCGAAGTCAGGGCTTGTGTGGCTGATTTTCCAATTGGGAAGTCTGACTCGAGGAGGCATTCCAGCTGAGAATTCTGACTTTGAACCCAGGATTTATGACTTCCCACTTCAAATGGAACGCAGCAATAGTACAGGGTCAGTAAGTTCAGCTGAAGTGGCAACCTGAAAAATAAAGCCAAGTTCCAAAAGAACTCCTGGAATCCTTGATTCCACTTGAGTCTGGCTCCAAAAGTGGGTGAATACCCTCCCTGCAGACTCACCTGTTAAAGAAATAGGAAATAAACATGTTTATAGCTAATTCCCACTTCCATTACAACTGTATGGGAGATGATTTTTAATTTAGCTCTGCCATTTCAACTGTATTAAGTTTTAAAGTTATAATTAAAGATATGGTCGCTTGTTTAGCTTTCAGTTCTACTAAAACACACACCACTTGAGTCCGAATGACGTAAATTTCATCATAAAAGGGCGAGCATGAGGGTCTGTGTGGATGTCTGCACGAGCACTGCATTTACATTACAGTGCATCAACTATGCATGCGGCGGCGGACTTCAAAGAAGCATAACAGGAATCACTACTCAGCCATCGTATCTCCAGCTGTCAGTGTCTGCAACAGAGTATGATCAAGGTTTGAGACAACTGGTAAGTTTTTCAAGTAGGTATATTATTGTTCAAACCTGTTTTCTGCTTGCAAAAGTTAGCCCACCATTTGATATCACATAGAAACATTAATGCGCATTGCATTAGTTCCCCAGATCTACTATCTGGGCCAAATATGGTCACATCTGGCGTTAAAAAAATCTAGATGGTGATGGCCAAAATGCTTTAAATGGAAGTCTTTTACAGGCATTCTATGATTCAGCTGTATCATGGTTCATAGGGTGGGCGGACTTAACAACGCAATCTTTAATGTTTAGTCTTATGCCATGCTACACTACAAGTTTTTAGTGCTATTCCTGCACCAGACTTGTCCCCTTTGCAGTTAGTGTGTCCTGTTGGCAGACAACATACATACAGAAGAGACTGTTGTGAAGCTGTTGTGTGATTTGAGGATTTCTGAAGTTGGAGATTAGCATTAGCTGACTGAAAGGAACAAAACAGAATTAATTTGGGTATATGATTAAAGCACTGAAATGATTAATTGCCATGTAGGTATGTAATGTTGCTATGAGAATTGGCTTTGTGAGGCTATAAAGATCTGTTTTTACTTCTAGAGCAGGGCTTCCAGAGCACAGCGACATGCTTTAGTAATGCTGCTCTCAACATTTTGCTTTTGGTGACAGAAGCTTTTAAAGTGACCATCCATTTCAGACCAAATGAACCATTACCTATTTTGTTTTGTTATGCAAGTATTGTGCAAAGAAAAAATCCCATTCAGCTAGTGTAAGAGCCATTGAATGTGCCTGCATGCTTGTGAGTGCATCTGTTTCCTGACCCAGGTGAGCGCATTATCTGTTTAAGAGTGTATGTGTGTGTGTTTGTGAAAGAGGAGTTGACTGAGGTTGCGTAATCACCATGTGCCTGGATGCCTGGAGCCGGCAGCTCGTTAACCTGCCTTCCTTCCTGCTGTCACCTCAAACTAAATAAACACAGAGGCTATCTGCTGTGTGCGCACTTACATACACACACACACACACACACACACACACAGATAAATATCCACACTCACACTTGCATTTGCGCACGTGAACATTTCTTTCTGTCTTTCTTTCTTCACACATAATCTATGCATGTACATTACTGGAGGCTCTTTTCTTTGAGGAGGACAGATCATATATCTCTTTCTGATCACACACAGACACACACATACACACACACACATGCACACACATACACACACACATACGAACTAACTTTGAGCTTTTATTTATCCTGTGGGGAGGATGTTACTGTTAGGATGGGATACAACATGTCATTGAGGAATCCTGCCTCCCTGACAGTTGAAAACAAGCTGCTGGGTCTCTTCAGACTTTAACCTCTGCTTGGTGTTTTTCAGCAGGGGCTTTATTGGCACCCAGCAGAGGTTTGCGGATGTTGGGACAAGGCAAGCAAGATGTTACAAAAAAAGACATGAAGCACTTCTCCAGGTTGAAAAGGTGACGACCATGTAGAATCATAGCCTTGAGGATAATCCTTGTTTATTGATCTGATCTTGCTGAAATAAAAATACGTCTTTAATGAGGAGTTTTAATATTTTTTTTATATCCCTGAGTAAACATAGCTATAAATAGTTAATGAGGAAACGACCCCCCAAGAAAAAGGCTAACATCATTGTTTTTCAAAGCTATGCAAGATTGGCTTTTTTCATATTTGTCCACTTTTTTGTTCTGATTCACCAGTTTAGAAGTGTGGAAAATACATTATATTAAGCATGTGACTACAGCAATTGGGTTAAAATTAATAAATGTCTTATTGCCCTTTTTTCCTCCCACTTTCTTAAATAAAAATTCTTGGACATCCTGACTGATTACAAAACGCTCGTCGGCTAAGGGTGACCTCATCTGAGTTTAACTTTTCACTTTCTTTGTCCTGAGGCCTTTAAATCCATTAAAACACAAAGACTGAAACTACAGCTTTTCATTTCACAAACTATCTCAAACCACATGTGACACAGCCACATCAATGGTTCATGTTTGTTCCATAAAAAATAATTACATTAACATAGCCCCTTTCGCTCTCTCTCTTTTTTTTTTTGCTTTTAAGTTTGAACCCAGTATTTCAACATTAAACTCAAGTCTTCGTCAGTGGGGTTTTTTTATATTGCACTTTCTTTCTTTTAAAAACATAACATAGAACCGTGGGGGAGGACTTGCAGTGGAAGCATTTATTAACAAAGAAATAAATAATGTTTATTGCGAGCCAGACATCACAGTGGGTTTATGGCTGGACTGTAAACTAGAAGACCCCGGCTTAAAATTTACATAATTACTTCCTGGTGCAAATTGCTTACCCGCTTCCTCTCCAACTTTGCCTCTGTTCTTCTCTTGAGCCCCATTTACACAGCACTATTCGAGGTTCAAATTTTAAACAAGTAAGTAAAGGCATCATAAAAACAAGTCTTCCTATGTGGACTACCTTGTGAAAATGGCTTCTCTCTCTCCTCTGGGTTACTCTTAATTGTAACAGTTCATTAGTAACATGGAAGAAGCTTATCACAACTGATTAACATTATTTTGACATTATTACAACAACAAAAATAAAAGACTTTCTACAACTTTATGCCATAATTATTTATCTAGTTTTAAAGTTATTAAAAGTCTGTATCAGTTTGATAGAGATGACATCAATAATACACTCACCGATGACTTCATTAGGTGCACCTTACTATTATAGGATTGATGCCCCTTCTGCATTCAGAACTATGTTAATTCTTCATGGCACAGATTCAACAAGGTTCTGGAAACATTCCTCAGAGATTTTGTTCCATATTGACATGATAACATCACACAGTTGCTACAGATTTTCTGGCAGCATATCCATGATGTGTAACTCCCGTTCCACCACACTACCTGTTTGAGATGATTTGAGCTTTGTGACATGGTGCATTATCCTGCTGGAAGCAGCCATCAGAAGATGGGCACACTGTGGTCACAAAGGGATGGGCATGGTCAGCAACAATAATCAGGTAGGCTGTGGTGTTTAAATGATGCTCGGTTGGCACTGTGGGGTCCGAAATATGCCAAGAAAATACCCCCCACACCATTACACCACCACCAGTAGCCTGAATGGTTGATACAAGGCAGGATGGATCCATGCTCTCATGTTGTTTACACCAAATTCTGACCCTACTATGTGAATGTTGCAGCAGAAATTGGGGTTCATCAGACCAGGAAACATTTTTCCACCCTCCCTTGGGTGGCCATAAAGGGAGAGGCGCTAAAATGGCTTTTTTTTTTTTCATAACTGAGGGTCTGTACCAAGGCCCAGTAAAGGATAAATAAAAATGATTTTGAATGTTAAATCCTGGAAAGCTACTCCAGTAGGTCCCCTATAAGGACAGGAAAACATTGTGGTCTACGTTAAGTTCTTAAATAGTTCAGTGTCTTGAAGCTCAGTACTTGAAGTGGTTACTTCATTAACATTTGACCCAGCTAAAAGTTCTTAATTAAGTTAAAGAGCCACAATGATGTAATTAATATTTATGTAAATAAATACAGTGTATCTCAAGCAACGGTGGACTTTTCCCTTATTAAACCAGAGCACATGCTGTGAGTGTCTGAACATAAACCCAAAAAAAGTTACGGTTATATTGCTGTCACTAAAGATATTGCAATATGAGACATGTTGAATGAAGAAATATCCAGACTGTAAACAGATTGTGACCACATAATTTCCTCAGGGATTAATAAAGTATTCTGATTCTGATTACTAATACAGTCAGCATAACCATGACTTGCAAAACAAGAAAGCTGTTTACTTATTACATTGTATGTAATTTTTCTAGTTGATACAGTTGCATTTTTACTTATTTGATATCAGATAGATATAAGAATGATTGAAGTTAGTAACATACAACAAAGCTTATATGTTATGCATCTTACAGCCATAATCCTAACCCTTTTAATAACAGATCCTCATGAATACGAGAATTATTGAGACACAACTTTGTACCAGGAAAAATCTAAGATTTGTTAATTAAAAGTATTTTTAAGTATTCCCATTTTTTAGTTTCTTAATCCTATTTTTATTATGAGGACATTGCATTTTATTCAACATTTCTGCAAATGTGCTAGTATTAGCCAGCTGTCCTTTTGCCTTCAGAACGATTCAATTTACAAAACCATATCAAGACCAAGTCACAGTCATCAGAAGTCTGTTTTGTTTTTGCCTTTAAACAATGAAACAGCACGCTTCACAACGAAACCCTCCATTTGGGAGCTGCAGGGAGTTTTTTTCTCTCTCTGTTCCAGCCGTGAATTGTAAAGCACAGGGTTAGGTTAGGTTAGCGGAGGTCAGGGAACACAAGGACAAATTGGTAAATGAAATGTTTCTTCTTCTTTAGGTCTGACTCTTTGCCTGTCTGATGTTTATGTCCTGGGCTTAAGGAAAGACAGTCATAGGGTGACAGCCTTTACTTTTTCCAGCAAGTCTGCTTGGAGAAACTTATGTTCTATGTCACTGTGGTCATTTTACTTTTTCAATATTCTCCTTTAGTCCTTTTCTCTATCCTTGTACTTTTGTTGTCTCTTTTTGCTTTCCTTTTGCCCCCACCCCTCGCTCTCTTGGTCCTTCTTTCCCACTGGGATGACAGCCATGTGCTTTGGAGGCCCTCAGAGATGAAACCACACATTGAAGCTGTAGCAGGGGGTAGAAAAAGAAGAAGAAGGCTCCAGAAAAAGCTATGCCAGTGCTCCTGGCCAAGACACCGGCCAGAAACCAAACTGGATGTGGTGAAACTGTCAAATTACTTAAGGAAACTGCAGCAAAACCTCAAGAGGCAAAAACAGAGAGGGAGAGGAATTCTTCAGTGTGTTGTGAAACAAGCAAAGCTAATTTTATTTCTAAAAGAATTTAAAATTATTAGTTAAAAGTTGTCACAGAGGAGACTCGGTCATTGCACAGCTGCTTTTTAGCACATTGGCACTGGTTGGTAACACAGAAAAGATGCAGGTAGCATTTACATGGTGCTGAGTTTAGAGAAAACATTTTTTTTCCAGTATCTTGCAGAGTTCTGTTACATGATTTTGTTTTCAAGTATTTTTAATGAGTAAGAATTGATCCAAAAAATGATTATGTTCTTTATGATACTGCTACATGATCATCAAATTATTATTATTTTTTTTTTCCTACAGGCCTTTGGTGATGACCATGAACCACAACGTTCAAGTCGAAGCCAGCAGGGTTTCTTTGTTGGATGCATTCCTTATATCTCTGTTGCCTCATTTCCTGTAAGCTCCTAAATACAATTCCCCAAAATACTTTAAAAATAATTGACCACAGCATTTTTGACCACAGAAAACAAAACAAAACAAAAAAGATGCTTCCCAAAGATGAGAGATTTGAATGAAAGGGGCTTTCTGTGCATTTTCCTTTAATTCTGTAATCCAAACGATCCAAATCCAGTCCCTGTGAGTTCATCAGTAATGTTAAAAAAGGCATACACGAATGAAAATGTGACTTCAAGACTTATTTATTATCTGCATTTATCCACATTAGTGGAACAGAAACAATAAAGTTGTCTAAAACTGCTGCAAAACTGTCTTATTAAAAGAGTAAACCAATCTTGTGAGGAGAAAACGCAAGACCACATCCATTTGCAGTCCTGGTCTGAGAGATTATAATTATATAATGCAGATTTGATTTTGAAAGAAACATAATTAATGAGTCTGTTTATTGGCAGGATTTCTTTGAATGCACTCTAATGCTATGTTTTTGCACCGCATGGAAGTCGTAGGGAGTTGCCTGGTGTAGATGGAGAGCGTACAAAGACGTTTCAAATGTACTTTGGTTAAAGTTAAGGGACGATGAGGGTTTCCACTACTCATTAAAAATAAACTTTGTGCCATGTGCTCTTGACTTCTTAGTGTTTATCCAGATCAGTGTTTACCTAAACTTTGGTTCCTATGAAATAATCCTAAAACATTTCATTTAAAAACAGAGATTCCAAACTGAAAGCTGTCGAGAACTGTGGCTTCTTAATAATTTCACAATACTGATCACTGATCATTTGTTCATAGGCACACAAAGATAAATTCCCCGTACTGCTCCACACAGCAGTGAAACATCTCCTAATGTTATGTGAAATGTGCACTCGTGTTTCTTTCACTTATAGCTGTCAGTGGCATCATCTTCCTCCAAATATGCTGCTTGTGGGGTCCCTTCATTACATGCTCTTACTCTCATAGTGCTGCAGCTTGTTTGTTTTAAATTTTCACTTCTGGAAAGTGTACTAACAAACAAAAAAAAAGATCCCATTTGTATAACCTGAGGTGGAGAACTTGACTTATTTGCTGTTTTATTCTGTTGCTGAAATATGCAGCATCCTCGTTGATAAAAAGAAGGCTTTTATTTTGACATTACTGCCTGTTAAACTGATGCAGGATTCCACTTTCATGTCATTTATGAGGAAGATACAACATGAAAACACTGTAAGAGCTAACATAAGGGATGAATCAGCTCAAGGCCTGAGTGGATCATTAGGCTGCTATAAATCACTGGTATATGTTTCAAATAAAGTGTTACCATTTGTGATTCTGTGAGTTTGTGTGTGTGTGTGTGCGCACTCGCACCATGCTCTGGCTCCACTGAGACTCCATGCCCAGCAGTTACAGACAGCAGAGACGGCCATAACTTCCACTGCGTCTTGCTCTCTCTCTCTTTTTCTCCCTGTCACACGTACACACTCTCTACCTCCTCCTCGCTCCATAACAAACAGCAAGAGCCTGGGCCCCCGAGGCTTCCTGTATCCTACACGCAGCCAGCAAGTAAACACAATCACATTCATTTACCCCTATACACAAACACACACACACACAACCACACAAAGGCATTCATTCGTGCACAACCGTGCTGCAAACATACCCGAGGACCCACATAAGCATTCAGGCATGTGCAGACACACAAACCGAAAGCCTGAAAGAGGACTTAGACCGAATGGGTAACCACTGCTATTTCTTCCCTCATTAAGCAGCAATATTACGAGCTGACACTCTGAGAGGCCTGTGGGCTTGGACTCAGTGTCCCGAGGTTTCCACTGTTGAGGGGTGAACGTCTCCTTCCGTTACAGGATGAGGGAAGAGCGGAATCGGAGGCGATAACCAGCAATTCCACAAAGATTTAATGCCCATATTTTAGAGGTTAAGTCAAGGAAATTGTCCACTCAACAATTAGGGTCTCAGAGAAGCCGATGACTTCCTCTTTGAATAACGTTTCCATTCTCTGCAAGTTTTCCTATGGTTCAGTTAAGAGTCGAAAGATTTTATATCATAATGAATTTATCAAGAGAGTATTTCTCAAACCTAATGATTATTTATGTTTGTAAGTATTTCTATTCCCATCCCATAGACTCATTGCTGACAATTTAATGACACTGCTTATTATATATTGTTTATAAACATACAAGCAGCTGGGATATTCTTGCTTGGCAGAGTTAGTAATGTGGCATTGAAGCTAATAATTTCAGAAACAAAGGGAAAGTGAGCTGCAGTGAGGTGTGAAAGACGAGCAAAAGAACGTGACAAATTTTAAGACAGTGATAGCAAACCGAATAATAAGGATGATTAATCATAACTAAATTATTTGGTAAAATAAATATACTTTTTTTCCCTCCTGCTCATTAAACACATGTAATATAACCTGTTAAATATGCAGTTTTTTTTTTGTTTGTTTGTTTGTATTTTCTGTTTTTTTCCATTACCTCCCGTCTTTATGCTAAGCTAAGCTAGTTTTTCACCGGCCCCGGCAGCAGTACTACTTTACAGGTATACCAGAAAACTGCTTTAACTTGTCAAATATTTTTATTTTTTGTTTTGCTGCAATAAAATTAAACAATGTTTTAAAGTAGCCAGCATTAGTGTGCAATTCTTTTCTTGTGAGTGAAAAACATCCCTGCTGTAGTTTAATGTATAATTCAGTGTATAGGAGCACAGTGACAAACAAAACACATGTCATTGTCTAACTACTTATTGGTTGCACTGTATCTATTAAGGGCTTAAAAAAATTCAGCCTAATTTACCGCCATGCAAATGCTAAGATTTAATGGGTCTGTCCTGGCTTTAGACTGAAATTGCACAGATAGATGCGATTATTTCTGAGTTTGGATGGTCAGAAGTGGTTTTCAGGGCTAACCATCGCACGTGCAGGCCTCCGACCGAGCCAGTCTGCAAGCCTAGAAAATGTCAACTATTCATTGTGCAAATCTGAGGTTTTTTCATGTCAAACAAATCAGGGTTTGTTAAGGATGGAAAAAGATTGTGTGGTATGACTGATAGTGTACCTACACTGAACATAGAAAAACAACAACAACAAAAAAAACAGTGCAAATAGAGAGATTCTGTGTTTGTTATGTGTTTATTTTAATGGTTTATTTTAATGGTATTTTAAAATACTCCTGTACATTTTAATTTGATAAAATAAAACATATCCTAAGTTAATGTCAGATTAACAGCATTTATAAACTTTATTAAATATTGGGAATACTTGTACCATCTGGCAACCAAAAAACTTATTCATGGGCTTAGAACTGATCAACAAAATGTAAGAAAATGTATTAAATATTAACCCAAGGAAGAAATACAGTATATGTTTTATATTCTGGTAGTTTCACTTGTTAGAACTTTCCTCTTGCTTTATTTTTCTGTAACCTTTCTCTCAATGGTGCATTGTAAGTGATCAAGCAATAAATCTTTAAGACAGCAGGATCACAACAGCGATTAAAATGTTTGTGTTTATTTACACAAACACAGCACCAAAATTTAAAACTCTTTCATAATTCCACTTAACACAGTGTTTGCTATTGCTTTGTAAACTCGTGAAAGATAACTAATTTTTAGTCCCATCGGTCATATATTTTTGACTCTATGTGTACATACGACACGTGTTTTATAATATCCCTTCCTCTCCCCTCGTCCTTCTCCTCTTGAGCGTGTGAAAGGAAGATACCAGGGTAGCAACAGAGGAAACATAGCAACCACATAATTGGTGGCCAGTATCAAACTTCAATCACGCTGTCCCATCGGTGAGGTTTTGTACCCTGCTGTTTTCCCATATATCTTGAGCCATAATGACAGTGACACAGCTCTGCTTCTACAGGGTTTGGTTTGGTTTGGTTGGAATGTATGTAATCGGTTTACAACAACTGCATTAAAAACATCTGCAGGGTTGTAAATGGAATCGCAAGCATGTTTCAAAAATGGCTTTACCTGCCTTTTAGGGTTGCATATTTGTTGTGGCAATTTGCATTTAGTGTTCACTAAATCACACACGCTCCATTAATCTGGCAGCATCAATGAGTTGGCTGAATGAATGGTCACTTTTATGGAAAAATTATGATGCATTCTTACTGTTAATCGTGCAAAACCCTAAAATGAATTCAGTTGCATCAAGGGATAGAAGAGTATAGGACAAGGGCACAAGATTATGAAGCCATGTACTCTTAAAAGCAACCTACGTCTGAATGACAGAATACTGTCACTTTAATAGACTGATGGAGTAATGCTAAACCCGAAAAGAGCTTAGTTATAGTTACAGCACACAAAAGAATTTTAAGTTTCGATAGATTGTTTTGCTTTCTGTAAAATATATTGCATATAATGACTTTTGGCCATATTTTATGCACCTCTTTTTAATGTAGTGTATGTTTCTGTTGTTTATAAAAGTTTTACTATTTAGTTTATAGCAAGGAAAGTGGATTGGATTGATGTGTTGATATGAAGAGCACAAATAAACCAAGGGATCATTTGTGAATGGCAAGCATCAGTTACATGTGGTTAAACAAAGAAATAAATGTACTAGTTTGCTCACAGGAAACTGTGAGTGAATCTATAATTTATTTAAATCTGTGGGTGTAGCAGTTACAAAAACTGATCTATCTATCTATCTATCTATCTATCTATCTATCTATCTGTTAGTGAGTAAAGAAGAATTTTATGCCTTGATTTCCTTGAACAGTGCAACAATCCAGAAACGTGAGTTGCCTTCCTTTTATCAGAATTGCTACTGGCTCTGTGATAAAAGGAGGTAGCAGACAATTATGTAACACTGCATATCATGGACCTGTTGCTGAGCTGAAATCTGAGGCCAAAGAAAAGAATGAAATGAAAAAAAAATAAATCCACTGATCTAAGCTTCAACACAATGTCCCACTTTTGCAGCTTTTCTCTTCTCTCTCGTTTTGACCTCATACTGGTAACTAGCTGAATTTCAGAAATGCTACTTAGATTTCTTCTCTGACTGTTGACCTGTTTCCATGGGGATGGCAGTCTCAAGTTTAGCATCCGAAGTTCAGCCCACCCTTAAACAGGGGGAGGACGGGGTGACTTCTCTGGCACATAATATATCTAATGTGTTTAATTTTTTTTTTGCAGCAAGACTATTTTTTTCCTACTCTGCCTTTTATGTCTAACTCATCCAACAAACCTTTTATTAGTTCAGTCCAAGCAGGAACCAGCAAACTAATCACCTTATTAATCGCTATCAGCCAGTAAACACTGTTTCTTCTGCAAGCAGATGCTGGTGATTTATCTGTCTTAAGCCCTTTTCCTTGCTCTGTCATTAATTAAATGAAGTTGTCTTGACATTATCATTTAATCTAAGTTCCTGTTTGAATTCACTACAGACTAAAATCTGTGGAGAACCATTTCTGTCACTGAATATAGCTTTTGAGTGTGATTACTGCCTACAGTGTGTGCGTGCATGTGTGAATAGAGTCACTCTGCACAAACAGCGCTTTGAGTGCTCCGGGAGAGTAGAAAAGTGCTATATAAGAATCAGTCCATTTAACAGCTAGCTTGCTGTGCTGTTTGGTCATCCCACCAGACACAGGAAGATGCAGTGTCCTGGACGTCATTGTATTGTGGGACAGAGGTGTCTTTGTCTGGGCTGAGGTCGCAGAGCAGGTGCTCCGTCTCTGTTCTATCAGTGTCTCTCCGTCACTCTGTCTTTTCTTTGCTTTTGTATCTTTCTTCCTCTCACTTACTTTCCAAAAATCTCTAGCTGAACCCCCTTTAGTGATTATGCACACTGTACACATGAATTTAAAAACAGGTAAGGATCTCTTCCCCATATGAAGCTCATGAAGTGCAAATTTAAGTCCTTGTAAACTACTTAAATTGAAGCATCTGCTGTAATGTCATGTTAGGTTTCATCTTTGCATTTGATTTGTAGTGAAAATACATTTAAAGTGGACCTGTTATGCTTTGACTTTGTGTGATGTTGCAGTGGTGGATGCTCATATTAAAAAGGTGCATGTAATCCCTGTCAACCTCAGTTCAGACTGCTTTAAATGGTAGGTTGCAAAGTTTTTTTCTACTCCTGTCAGTGAGAGGGGATTTACTTGGTCACAGGAGGTCACAGAAAAAAGCTGTGCTCTGTCTCTCTGTCTGACTATTTCGAATTTGGGAAAGATTGTTTGGATTTCCTCAAAGAGGAAGCACAAGACAACAGAGGACACAATTTATATTTTCAGATCACTGACATCTATACACTATTCCCACTTCCCAGAGTATGCTTTCTTTAAAAGAGCTAGAATAATGCTAAAAGATCGGACTGTTCCATCTATACAGGACAATGTTGATGATTAAGATGCATGACGTGCGAATAACATTATAGCACTAGAAGTTTTTTCTTGTGTGAATTTTTGGACAGATTGGCTTGTAGTTATAGTTTTAGTGATGACAGTGGGCATATTTACAATATAGTTAAGCTGCTCTTTGTAATTCAACTAACTTTTGCAAGCTGCTTTTATGTGTCTACAAGCAGTTATAAACAACAGTGAAGGGAGATGATAGTTACTAATGTAGCAACAGCAGAACACAGTTTTGTACTTCAGTCAGCATTAGCACGTTCCACATGTAAACCTATTAACAGCAAGATATATAGACACTGTTTTATACAGCAAAAGACTGAAACACTAAATCCATCATTATGTCCCATAATAAGCTGGCAGTGATTATAATAGTTACTGAAAACAAACATACCACTGTAAACTTTGTGGATGTTTATGCTTTCCAAGCTCATAGTCCGGAAAAACTGTAATTTCCATTTCCAGTAAAAATGAGAAATGATGTGTCTTTAGTACACTTTGCTTTTTGTTTGCAGAATCTTCAAGCAAAGGAGGCAATGCTCAAAAAAGTACTGTTTGTGGAAGCCAGCTGAGGGGCAGTCAATCAGAAGAAAGTGGGTTGTTAGGTAGATGGGCCTAATACTAATAGCTGGGCAAGCAGCTGAATTACTGAAAATTGCTACGATAAAAGTGTATTAAATCTAGACATTAAGGATTTACAAGATAATCCAGATGTCTTTTTTACCATTTTCTTTTTTGGGGGGAACCTTTTCCAATACTGTTGTTGCTCAAAGGAAATGATGAGAATGACGTGAGCACAGAAAAATTTACAGCCCCATGACAAAAACAACAACAGGGGTGCCATTGCCACTTTAGTTAAACTTGGTTTAACTATAGCTGTAAAACTCATCAGTGGTCTTTTCAACTTGCTAGTTTATACAGCTTAAAACATGCATTGTTTGCTACTGCCTGTCCTGCTGTTATTAAAACCACAAAGTTATGGTACCTCAGCGGGAGGCATCTCAAGTTTGTGGCTAATAGTGTTTAGTGGCCCTTAAATCATAAATACTGAACAAAGTAATAAAACACTGCCATCATTTTCTAAAATTACAAAGCAAGTTACACAAAACAGAGTTTAGAAAGACTGTGTTTTCTAACAATATGTATTTTTTCTCAAACACATGGCAGTCTATAGAATTGAAATATCAAAGATTAAAAAATTCCCAGATCAGTCACTCTACCATCAGAAAAGTGCCATAATTAATGGGACAGATGGGCTTAGCACAAGTGTCAGTTTTGAGATTTTGTATTAGGATTTTTTACATTTCAGAACCAAAGCTGAAAGTTCCAGTTTCACTACAGCTGTTATACAGGATATTTTATCAAGGTATGATAAACTTGACTGAAGAAAACTGGTAAAATCTGATAATAGTGCAATAATGCTTAATTTGGGGTTTTACCCCCATGTACTGGTTCTGATAATCTAGCGACATTTTTTTATAAATTAAATAGATTTTAATAAATGATTCTTGTATTGGAAGTCAAATGTCCCAAATTTCTTATACACTCTATTTATGCATTCTTCTGCTTATCCAATTCAGGGTATTCTGAACTGTAGGCTGGAGTCTGTCCGAACTTTAATGGGGTGAGAGGCAGGGTACACCCTGGACAGGTTGCCAGTCTGTTGCAGGACTAACACAGAGAGACAGACAACCACTGTCTCTCACGTTCACACCTACAGCCAATTGCCAGCTAACTTGACATGCACATGCACTGTGGGAGGACGCTGGAGGACTGGGAGGACAGGGAAAACATGCAAACTCCACACAGAAAGAGCCCCAGCCAGCCAGTGGATTCAAACCCAGGATCCTCTTGCTGTGAGGCAACAGTGCTAACCACTGCACCACCATGCTGCCCATATATGCCTGCAGCTTAATTAGACTCAACACTTGATCCACGAGAAATCTCACTTGGTCCGGATATGGGAAGTAGTGACAGACTGATAGCTCATTCTTAATTTTGTGGGTGGTGGTGCATGTCCAATCTTAGCTGTTATACACTCTAAAATAAATAAATATTTAAAAAACAACCAGAATTGAAAGAGCAGATATTGTAGCTGCTATCTTGCAAAAAAAAAAAAAAAAGGGTTTATGTGGCCAAAGGATGCACTCACAAAAATGCATGCACTGGCTTCTGTTTTTGGAAAAAAGAGACCTTTTTTCCTGTCATTTTTCCAAACAAAAAGTGTCACTAATGGTGGCTTTTAGGGCATACATTTGAATAACATCACTAATATTGTTTAGTCCTCATCTTTTGATAAAAGCTTTATATCAGAGCAACAATAACTAATTTATTACAAAAACCATGTGACCCTCTTGTAGATGCCTCACTTAAAACATGCTGATAAAAATTCATCTTATATTTTCTCATCCTTTTTTATAGTTATGTGGGATCCCTATCTCACACATATTCTGCTTACTGAACAGTAATTTATGTCTTAGATCAGTTAGGAGATACATGGATACATGGACCTCTTGTGTACAGAATCACAGGCCATCAGCAGTAAAAGAAAGAATGGAGCATGGAAGATGTATGCAACCACAGAAATACACAAACGTAGGAAAGAGGAACACTGAGAAAAGAATGAGCGCGAGAGAGAGATTAACACACTAATCCAATATCCTATGCTCCTGGAAGGAGGAGCAGCTGTTGAATGATGCCCCTTTCCCTCTTTTTTGACAAGCACACACTCACGCGTGCAACAAGACACACATGCAGAATACTATATATGGGGCTTTAAATGATTCGTTTTGTAAGCTTTTCACTGAGCTCAACCACATCCTTAGCTAAGCCACAGACTCAAATACACAGCCACAAGAATAGTATTCATGGCCAGAGGGCTTCACAGGCCAGACCACCTCTCAGACACACAAAATTTACAGGGCTTGCTTCTATATTTCTATGACTGTGCATGAACATGTACACGTGTGAGAATGTGGCTCAGCTAAGCTAGTTCCTGTAGTTCTTAGAGATTCCCTTTCTTGGAAACCATTACTCACATCACTTTTCACAATGGCTGGCAGGAAGAGAATCCAGAGGATTTATAATTAATTTCCCCGTCATCATGCTTTCAGAGGTTCTGTCCTGTGAGACCCATCAATTGGCAGCTGGATTTGATGCTGAGTAGAGTAAGATGAAATGTGTGTTCAGTCAGTTTAACATACAAAGTAACAAAAAGAAATTTATACCAAACATCTCCTTTACTTTGGGGCCTTAATGCTTCTTTCTCTGGAAAACATGGAATTGCAAGGACTCCAGGATAGTGGCAGCTTATTCCCAAACACACATTTACTATTTCAAAACTCCCAGGAAGAATGTTTTATAATTTTGAAACGCATAATGCAAACAAGAGTCAAAATTCACCTTGTTTTCAGAAATACACATCTCTTTAATAGTGGCAGTCTAAAGAAACTTCCTTCCATCCATCCTTTTTATTAACTGCTTATCGAATTCAAATTCTCCAGGTGGCTGAAGCCTATCCCAGTTGTCACAGGGCAAGAGGCAGGGTACACCCTGGACAGTTTGCCAGTTTATTATTTGTTTTTCACATTTTCACAGGACTCCATGCAGTTCTGTAAAAACTAAGTACATCCTTGCTGCTTCCATAGGAATTAAGAGGGTAAGCAACAGCAAGGTGCTGCTAATCAAATGCATTTGAATTGAATTGAATTTGAATTGATTAACATCATTATCATCAGCAACATTATCATCAGCAAGCGCCACCTCTATAAAAGCAGAAGTTTTGGCAGTTTGCTGGTCTGGAGCATTCAGGTGTACATTAACAAAATGCCACAATCTTCCCGGGAGTGGACATCCCAGCAAATTCTCTGACCTCCTAGTCAGATTATGCAAGGCTAAGAGAAACTGAAGAAAACCCAAAAGCTACATCTCAGACTACACAGACCTCAGTTAGCATGTTAAATGTTAAAGTTCATAACAGTACTATTAGAAAAGGACTGACGAAGTTTGGTTTGTTTGGAAGGGTTGCCAAAAGAACATGACAGCATGGCTTCAGTTTGCAAAGTTGCATCTGAATAAACCACAAGACCTCTGGGACAATGTCCTTTGGACAGACAAGACCAAAGAGGAGACATTTGGCCATGATGGCCAGAAATGAGAAATGGGTCCTATGAAAATTTTCTTGGCCCACTACATATTAATTTGTACCCATTTCTTTTAAAGTATATCTTCTCATACACTGGCCTCCTGCATTACTCATAATGGCTAATGGATCATGCACAAAACAGGATCATTTTTGAACTCTCAAATTATTAAGAAAAGTGACAGTGCTTTTTTTTTTTTTTAAATTTCCCACTTTCTCCAGTTTTACTAGTGAAACTCGACCTTGTTGCAGGCACACCGTGATGGACACTCCCTCTCATTCACTGTGAAAACCAGTGGTGTGTGGTGGAGGTAATTCAAGAAAAACTGATGGCAGTACGTACAGCAGGTTAAGTCTCATGGTGCACTGAATAACTGGGTCTAGGTCTAGCCTTTTGTTTGTGCTTCCCATATGACTGCTGTTTGTGTACAGCGGTCACATTTTGTGCTATGCTAATATCATATTTTGCTCAAGTCTGTATGACATGTGAAATGTTAGTGGAGCAAGTTTTCTCTGCATGTTGCAGTTAGAACCAGCTGCTGTGGCTATAGAGACGTGGAAACATTGTGGTAGCACTGGGATTCTCCTTTTCCTTCCTGCATTACTGTGTGACAGGAGTGTGCACTACTCTGAAAAGTAGGCTCATATTTTATCTTTTTTTTTTTTTTTTTACTGATATTTCAAACACATGCAACAAGTTGCAACAATGAGCTCATGTATTTACACCCTGTTAGAGGCACCACGTGAGGTGATATTTATGGTATTTATGCTTTATGGTATTTATGTACTGTAGTTGCATTTAACTAGGATTGCTCTCCTCTCCTGTCTGTGGTGGGACTGCACACAGCGTTGTGTATATTTGTCTGTGGCACTGCATGGTATTTTGCTGTGAGAATTTCAGACTTTGAATCCATAATATGTGTTTCTATAGTTTGTGAGGCTGGTTGTCCGTTTAATTTGCTGTTACACACAGTCATCTGGTGAGATGGTGTGTATTACAGACCCAACCTTGCTAACTCGAGGAGAGCTAACTCTGTTTTGTAACTTAATTGATTATGCGTCTTGTGGACCTCATACCTCTATTGTTTCAACTTAGGATTACATTTTTAAACCCATTTCTCAAATAAACTATGAGGAACATTTGCGCTAAAGGTGGCACTGTTAGACAGACTAGAGATATTCTCTGTACTGGTTACTTCTTTTATAAAATCATATAACTTATTATAATCTTTATTTAAACAGAGTTTATAAAGAGTTCATCCAGGTGGCTGATTTTATCAGAAGACAGATAAGCATGTGATAGAGGAGGCTTGTTTTCTTATATTTGTGTTTCATACAAAATAAAAATGTCTGCTAAATTCCAGGTTGAAAAATTGCACACTTCGCCTTTCAAGTTTTCATCACAATGAATAGTTTTTTTTTTTTTTTTAGCTTGTTACAAT